>MU228250.1:5779006-5793079 GCA_018584345.1 Thuja plicata | reverse complement strand
ATTCCCCCCCCCCCCCCCCTCTCAGTTATCCTTTGGGACTATTCTAACACATGAATCTCATGCAACCAAGGTCTACCCAAAATAATGTTATAATTGAGGGGTCCAGGTATAACATGAATAGGTGTATTGAGAATAATTGGACCAACCTTAATAGGTAGCATAATAATTCCCAAAGTTTTCTTTGCAATATTATCAAATCCATGTATAGGGATATTATCTGGTTGAATAGTTGAAAGATCGGCTTTAATTGCCTTGACCATGTCCATGCTACAAATATTAAGCCCAAATCCATTATCAATTAAGGTCCTACAAATTGTACTTTTATTGATAGTAATATAAACCATAAGAGCATCATATTGATTCTGAACTTCTTTAGAAGGTAAATCCTTTTGAGTAAATACAATGTTAGGAGGACCCGGGGTAGCATGCATGCACTGTAAGAAGGAATTGATGTTCTCTTGATTAGGAGGTGGAGTGGGAAGAGTTGCTAGAGCTTTTTGCAAGGCTTCATGGTAGGTAGGTGAAGTTTGAAGAAGCTCCCATAAAGAAATCTTGGCAGGGGTATTGCGCAATTGGTTTATCATATCATACTCCATGTTAGGAAGATGAGGTGGGGGAGGAAGAATGGGTTGAGAAGGTGGTAAAGAAGTAGGAACCACCGGATTAGGTTGAGGGTTATCCTTGTACGATAGGCATGTGAAACAAAATTTGTGTTATCAAAGAAATCCAAAGGATACCTAGGTTTACCCTTGATAGTAATGCAAGGACAACCTTTAATAGCCAACAAGGGTTTTGGATAAACCATGTTAGTTGTCTCAACACTACAAACGGGTTCACAAGAAGGAATCAAAGAATACATCCTAGGAGGAGATGAGGTAGGATATTGATTCTCCATAAGATCATCACTAAGAAGGAGAACATTAAGGGAATTCATATCATTTCTGCTAATGCCTCATCACTAGAAGGAATTCCAAATGGAGGTAAAGTATTGATAATGTCTTCTTCTTTCTCTAAAATGTCTGCATAAGGGGAGTGCATTTTAGAAAAGGAGTCACCATCATATATGAATATGTCATCCATTAATATATTATCCTCTTGTATCAAATCATATTCACAAGAAGGGGATAAATCAATGTCTTTATCCAAGGTTTCATCCCAAAAAGTAGAATCATCCATAATGGCTTCATGAGGAAGAGAGTAAACAACATCCAAATCCAAAGGTTCATCCCAAATAGAAGGACTATCATCCCTATCAATAAAGCACATTGTAGGATCGTCATAAATCATTAAAGCTTGATCCCTAAAGGGGAAAGAAGGTAAATTATATTCTAAACTAGGCTCATAGAAAAGACATATATTAGGAGAAGAATTAACATCAATCCTTAACTCATCTCTATGGGAAAGGTCAATTGAAGAGGTTGTAGAGGAGGATAAAATAGGAATAGGATCAATGGATATCTTATTTGATCCATTTTCATCCTCACTTCCATGTACCTCATTAGTGTATCTATCTTTTTTTGCAACAAAAGCCTCATCAAAGTATTCAAAACAAAAATCATACATGTTGAACAAAAAGTAACATTACAAGCATGAAAAATGTAAATGTTTTTGTATTTTTAAATAAATTTGTGATTTTTATATATTTTTGACATATAAATGCAAAAGAATAAAAGAAATCTACTTTCAAATGCATGTAATATCTAACATAAGATGCAAATCTAACACCAAAAAGAAAGATTTGTCTATCGTGGGTTCACCAAAATGTAACATAGAAAATATGGATAGGGTTTAGAACAATGTTGGTTTGCTCATAAAAGTGACCCTATGCATATATTATCTGCTTACATTTAATTGTATATTGATAAGGGGGTGTAAATTTGGAAATGAAAGCAAATAATAAAGGAATAAAATACATACCTCTGAAAAAGAACCTGCTGAAAACCCTGTCAGACAGTCTCAGAAACTGTTGATTTCTGAGATTCTGAACCAAAACTATGAGATCTACAAAACCTAGAAATTATTTTTCGATCTGGCTCAGTTCCAATTTTTACCCTCAAGTCAATTTCACCATTGACCCAAAAAATTTTATTCCAACCTAGGGCAGAATTGATCTAAAAAGCTCTGACAGGAAATCTATTTTCAGATCCCGAAAGTTTGTCGAAAAGGGTATCCGAATTTGCACTCCACTTCGTTGTTCTGAACTTCTACCTGCAATAAAAATGGATTTGTTTTTTTGGGGGGAGGGGTTTGCCTTGGTCAAACCCCAATTTTTGAATTAACCTTATAATCGAATTGAAATTGCATAAGTAAACAAAGTAAATAAACAAATTCACCTTGCTTGTATAGAAGCCCTTGTGGTGGATTCGAATCTGTGGATCCACAAGTATGTATGCACCAAATCGATGTAGAATGTAGAATGTCTCAAATCAATTGTATGTAAATCTTCAACACCAATATTGAATGGATCTTGGAAGAGGAAGAGGCTTGGAGAAATGTGGATGAAGAAATCTTCAACAAGAGGGCTCCATGGAGCTTGAATCCTTCAATGGCCACCAATGGATCTCCTTGATGAATTGGATGCTTGAGAAGTGCTTGAATGCTTGAGAATGAATTAATGCTTCAATGGCTACTTGGCTTGCTTCAAATCTTTCTCCTTTGCTTTCACTTAGTTGATGGTTATTCCAGTCTTAGAGAAAATGAGAGGAGAAAGCTTCCTTATATACAAATCTATGGCACAGTCTTCTAGAGAGGCCTACATAGGAGAATTAAATTCCCATTATACCTATACCCATGGAAGTGGACCTATATTAAATATAATTTAAGATTCATCATTTTGGAACCCAAAACAGCCGACCCAAAAGTAGGAATTAAATCTTTCCAAAGCCCGACATCTGGAAACTCTAGAAACTTGAAATCTGGACCTTGGGCCAGAAAAAGGTCAATTTTAACCTAGGTCAAGGTCAAGGTCGACCTTGATCCTGAATTAAAGAACTTCAAATCTACAGATCAGGATGCCAGAAATAGGCTAGAAAAAAGTGGGAAATGGGGTAGAATAGGGGGGAAAGCTAGATCAAAGCTAGAGACCCATTCAAGGCACTTGACATGACCCCAAACCACTTACTCAAAAGGCTAAACCAATCCACAATGGAAGTGCTTCCATTTTCCAACTATACACATGTAGTCAGTTACCTCAATGAATTTAAGGATGATCAGGTTAAGTATGTTCTGAGAAGAATTCAAGATAAGTTCGCATGGTTAGATCGACCACATAAGATCACTAAGGATGCAATACATGTTGCAAATGGTCTATGTGGAACTAGTGGTGTGCCTATTTTGTGCACCATTGTTAAGGATGAAGTGATCATACTGACATAATCTAAGTGGGAAGGTCATGCTATGACAATGAATGATATTTCAGAAGAATATGTAAAATATGCATCTATGGTTATCAGTAATAAGGTGTATCATTCTAGTAGGATGAATAGTATACCCGATGGTGCTATTCATACAACATATGATGATTATGGAGAATGAAGACTTTGATTTGGAAAAAGCTATGAGAGAACAACTAATAGTGAATTTGGAAAAGATTTAAAAGGACAAGAGACAAAAGTTCAAGTATGGTTAGGTGATGATGTGTTTTTTTTTCTATTTCCAAAACATGTTCCCTGGTATCGATAAGATTACATGGTTGATAGATACTCCAGTTTTAATTCAAATTAATAACTATATCAGACTCTCAGGAAATGATTTCACTAGCAAGGTATAGAGTTACCTTAAAGGCTTTTAGAAAAAAGATGCATAAGAAGGAGAGGATAGCATCAAAAATTGTTGAAAGATATAAGGATACAATTTGGTTCATGGTATACACAGACACTTGTATGATGGAAGTGGTTGAGCCAAGTACCTCATGGGTGATGCCTATGGGTTATGAAATGGGAGGATACATTCTGACTGTATATGCAGAAAATTTGTTGGCTCAACTAGTAGATCCCAAGACTCCAAGGTTTGGGACATATGAAGAGAAGTTACTCAAAGTGCACAAGGAATTGATGGAGCCTTTCATTGAGAGAAAAGTGAGAAAGGATGTTGAGAAATTCATGAATCAAAAAGGTTTATCAAAGGAAAATTTTGAGAAAGAAATGGCCAATGTGTTATAGAGAAAGATAGTACATCCGGTGCAGCAAATGTTGATGATTTTGAAGTTTTTAGTGTAACTGGTAGTACTCCAACCAGTCAGGAAACTAGACGTGCTACACAAGTCAAGAAAGAGAAACCTTCTCCTCCTACCAAAAAAAGAGAAGAAACCAGTAGGGAATGGTAAGTCTAAAGCTACATCATTAAAGGAGACACAAAGCACAATTAAGGTGATAGGTAAAAGGAAGAAAAAAAAGGCAAAGAGGGATAAGAAAGTTGATGTTGAAGAAAGTGAAGGGACAGAATCTGAGACAGAGTTGAAGGAACTAAAGAATGAAGGAAAGAAATCAAAGGTGGTAGGTTTATCCACTACTAAGACTGTTGAATTTAAATCTGGTAAAGTAGTCTTAGTCAATTCAATCATTCAAAACGTTAGTAATTATGGAATACTTGTTCGAGTTAATAAGTATTATCACTTACTTGATGAGGGAGATCAGAAGAAAGTTGAAGATGTTATAGTTGCAAGCATAAATAGGCTAAATCAAGTATTAATCAAACTACAAGGACAAATAATTAATATTTTATATAATACAATTGATGCAAGATGGAAGCCAACACTTGTTAAGGACAAGGAATTAGTAAAGTATGTTTTGCTGAGACTATTACCTAACTCATCTAAGGAAGAAATAGATGAAAAGATCAAAGAGGTAAGACCTTTATTAAAAAAAAGAGCAATAATTACAAAGCTATTGGTTGGGGAGACCCAATTGGTGAAAGATGAAATATAAGATATTCTGAGAAAGCGTGTAGGCCTGGAGAAAGATAACAATGAAGAAATTCACATGGATGTTCAAGAGGAATCAGTGAAAGAAAAAGAGGGTGATCTAGTGGTGACTCAAACTGCTGAAGGATTTACTATTGATGGTATGAAGGTCACACTTGAGGAAATCAGAGATAAGACAAATAATATAGGTGATATCCCTACCATGGAGATATAGGATGAGAAAATGGATACACAAGATCAACAAGATTCACATGAGCAATAAGATGTGCATAAGTAACAACAACAACAACAACAAGAGCCAGTAAACATGGGTAACAATCAGGATATAACCAATGACACATAAGAAAAAGGTTCTACTAATGAACAACAACAAGAGAAAGTGAAAGAAAAGAAGGTCACAAATGATGACACACAAGGGAAACAGGTATACGAGGAGGAAAATACTAAAAAGGAACAAAATGATGATAAGGTAACTCCTCCCACACAACCAAAAATGAGCATTGAAGATGATATATAGATTAAAGGACATATTGAATTAAGCACCATGAGCCCCAAAGAGATGATAGACTTTTCTTGGCAATTAAGTCAAAGGCAAAACAAAAAAGGATGCAGCACGAAGCACGGGTAATTCTCTCTACTAGAGATTTACTTTCATAGTTATTAAGTGATGTGAAGTATGAGGATACTGCCACACTGATAGAGAAATTATCTCATTTGGTCATTGCAACTGGTGAGGAAATGAAGAGCTTAGAGGATGTTGTAGTCTTGAGAGAAGAGAAGGTATATGAAAAGAAGAGATCATAGAAGTTAGCACAGTCAATTATCACAAACTACAAAACACTTACACTGGTTGTCAATCAGTTAAAGGATGCATTGAATGATGGCGGTAAGATTCTTAAATCTATCTTTGAATTTTCCCAACTCTTGAAATATTTTGAAAGGGAAAAATGTGAAGCACAATAGGAGCTTAGATTTCTTATTGCAAATTTTGATCCTATACACGAGCCTTCTACTAAATTTTGTGTTAAGCTTAGCAACATAAAAAATAAGTTGAAATCAAACAAGAATGAGAAAGATAGAGAATTGCTAACACGATGGAGTTATAGAGTTTGTTGATTGCCAAGATAGACATTTTGCAACATGGTGTGATGGAAGCTAAGAAGACTTTAGCATTTCCAAATGTGTGCACAATTGATGGACTAGAAGAATTAGCATTTTTGCTAAGTGGATAAATTGCGATTGTGGATATTTTACACAAGAATTGGGATACTGATCTACATATTTTAAGGTTAACTTCAATCATGTTTTCAGTAGAATATAATTAGGTGGTGTTACTCTTACATAAATAATATTTTGACAACTTTTGTAATACCTTTGTCATTGTTGTCAAAGGGGGAGTAGTGTATAAGGCTGAAATTTGGACAAGTCCACGAAAAATGCAATATAATAGTTAAGGAGAGTAGTATACATGTTTGTAATTCCTAGGGGGGTCTATTGAGATATCGAGAATTAGTTTAGTGCTTTGAAATGTAATTTATTTTTCATTTATGTAGTAGTTAGACACTTAACAATTTTTTGTTTATTTTTCTAAGTGTTTCCATCAATGCCAAAGGGGAGATTTTTGGCATTTGTTGAAGATGATCTGAGTGTTGATCATGATATTGTATTGTGGTGTTGTCATTCATGGAAACATGATCTATTGGAGGTATGAAATCAGTTTTACTGATGGTCTTGAAGGATCTAATGAAGAAATGACTAAGAGTTCAGCCAACTAGGAAGAAGATAGTATGCGAGGTACAGGAAACATGATTTGGAGTTAGAGATCGAGTTAAGGTGTGTGATCATGCATTTAAAATCTACAAAGGCATATCTAGATATATCTACGACCACATCAGTTAGATTGAAGGATTGAGGATTTTTTAATCCCTTAACAAGGTAGTTCTTAACGGACTTATATTAGCTTCTAACCGGGCTAAAGATACTCTTAACCTGGTATGCCCTTAGCACAGTTTTGTAATTGCTTATAAGAAGGTAGATTTATTTGGTGCACTAGTGAAATTTGTGGGTATCATCTCACACATAGTTTTATCCCTCTAACAAGGGTTTCCATTGGAAAAATCTTGTGTCTTGAGTTTACTTTGTGTGAATGTTTTATTTTCTTAGCTTCTATATAATATTCTCTTTTGCATGTTGGTTGTTGTGGAAGCTATCAAAGAAGCGTTTTAGTTTTGTGGGTGCATTGACACACACCCCTCTCAGTGTCGACTAACATTTTTTCCTTATGTATTGTGGATAAATGATTTTGATGATGCATTGGATCAAAATACAGAGTTTAAATGTAGATTGCAATCACAAAGTATTAATATGGCATGAGCAAGCCAATATATTAGTCTCATAGTTTAGATGTCATGACTTGGCTATGCAGTCCCAAAACTGGTACGTATAAATCATTATTCTTCCTTAGCACTTGCACTTTCATTGTAGATACAACTAAACTTAGTACAAGCACTTTGGTGTCAATGGAGACCTCAAAAACATGTTGTGTGCAAAGGATCAACAATCACGATGAGCCCGTGTTTCTTGCTAATATATTCCTCCTCTTCATTTTGTATTCTTATTTATTTTCAAATATGAACGGATGGGAAACATATTATTTTGTATTCCCATGACAGATCATCCATATAGTTTTCTATGATTGTAAATGAGTTTGTTTTAGATGGTTGGTAGAGGGTTGATTGTTGTTGTATAGCTTCATATGGTTCATATATCATTTCATGGTTTTATCTTGGTAGAAAATTGGGAGTTGATTTATTCTCGAATTTATCTTGTGAGGCAAGGCAAGCAAATACTGAACACTTTCTCTTGTGTCAAGAGAATCTTCTTAGAGGGGGTGTATGGTGTAGGATCACCATGAGCTCTTTGAGGCTAAAATGACCATTTTGGGTCAATATTTTTAATAACACTATGATGAGGCAATTTTTTTTTCTTTTCATGAGTAAATAATGTCATTCCATGTATTAGATCAAATTTGTATGACCATTGTGCCTTTTTTGTCATATCTAGGTCAACTAGGTCCTTAATAGATCAACACTAGTCAATGCCTACAGAGGTCGCCAAAAGTGATGAAATAGATGTAATTAATGGTTTTATGTCACATTTATCATGTTTGAGGATTCCTAGGTTGATAGGAGATCATTTGGTTAAAAATTGCAAAAGTTGTCAAAATTGCTCAAAAGTTGCTATGAGTAACTTTGTAATTTTGGTGCAAAAAGTTCCATTTTGTTTCCCAAATGACCAACTAATTTGAAATATAGTTTTAAAATTTGGTGAGGGTTTGTAATGACTATATAAATACTCTTTGGGTTGAGGATGGAGGTTTTTTTTGAATTTGGAAGGAAAAGTAAAAAAAGAGCATTGTTATTTATGAGAATTTCACTATTTTGTCGACTTGCAGAGCCTTGTTATTTTCCGTACAAGATTTTGCTTCCAAAAATAAAAAATGGTTGGAGAATTATTTGAGTGTACTCTCTAATGAATCAAGCTTGATATAATTACATGCAATTTTTGAAAAGTTATCATGGTTTTTTGTGATTGCAGGTCCAAACCCTTGTTAGGGTATCTAATGGACATTAAAAATTGCAAAACTTTCAATCCCTCCATGGAAAAAACCTGAAAATTTCGTATATTATTCCTTAAAAAAATTTATTTTAATATTTTTGAGGTGGAAGGGCATTCTTTGTAGTTTTGACCAAGTTTAATGATGCCCTAGGGGGCTGACAGGGTTTGCCAGGCTGACTGTGAGCAGTTGCAATGGGTTTTGTCAAAGTTTTTAGTTGATAGATGAAGTGTTTCAATGGTTAATGGTGTTTATAAGGTTTCAATAAAAATAAGGATTTTTTCCTCCAAGGAAACCCCAAATTTGTAAGTTGGTTTTTCTCTAATTGTTGTCCCAAACTATTGCTCAATCTAATCCATTGTGTAGCAGTCATATGGGAAATTGACTCTTGGTTTATTTTGTAGTCTAATGTGTCTTGCACCATCATTAGAAGCACACCTAAGATGTTTATTTTTCTTGTGAAATTTTGAGGAAGGTTTGATAAGGTTGGATCAAGTTGTGTTGTCTGAATGCCATTGTTATTGGTCCCATAGGTTTGTCAACATGTCCCTTATTACGAATATAATTGTTTGAGGGAACTTGTACTAAATAAATTCTTTTATGTCCCAAGGTGTGTCAGACCCATATGAATGTTTTATGAATTTATTTCATGGTGATTTGATCCCAAGGTATGGGGTTGGAGGATTAAAAACCAAGGTTGTCACTACTAGTGTAATAGATAAAATATGGTTAGGGTTTAGAACAATGGAGATTTGCTTAGAAAAGAGACCCTAAGCCATATTCAACCATTTACATTTAATTTTAATGATAAGGGGCGTAAATATGGAAATGTTTGTAAAGGAAAATGGAATAAAAATACATACCTCTGAAAAAGAACCTACTAAAAACCCTTTTTCTGATACCTGTGTTGAGTATTCTGGAAAATCTACAATCAGATCTGGAATAGAAATGCAGAGATGGACAAAACCCAGAAATATTTTTCTGATCTGGCTCAGTTTTGATTTTGACCCTCAAGTCAATGTCACCATTGACCCAGAATTTCTAATTCTGACCTAGGGCAGAATCGACCTCTAAAACCTCCGCTAGAAAATTTGTTTCCAGATCCCAATAGTTTTCCAAAAAGGGTATCTGAATCTGCACTCCAACTCGATGTTCTGACCTATCCCTATGAGAAAAATAGTTTTTTTGTTGAGGGGGAGGGGTTTGCCTTGGTAAAACTATGGTTTTGGAATTAACCTCAAAGTATAATTGAAATTGCATAAGTAAAACAAAGTAAATGAACAAATTCACCTTGCTTGTATAAAAACCCTTGTGGCGGATTCGAATCCATGGATCCACAAGTATGTATGCACCAAATGGATGTAGAATGTAGAATGTCACATGTCTCAAATCAATTTCTTGTAGATATTCAACACTAATCTTGAATGGATCTTGGAAGAGGAGGAGGCTTGCATGGATGTGGATGGAGAAATCTTCAACAAGAGGGCTCCATAGAGCTTGAATCTTCAATGGCTACCAATGGATCTCCTTGATGAATTGAGTGATTGAAAGTGCTTGAATGCTTGGATGCTTGGGATTAGATGAATGCTTCAATATATATTTATCTTGCTTCAAATCTTTCTTCTTAGCTTGTCCTTCACACTTAGATTTTACTTTTTCAAGTCTTCAAGTCTTAGAGAAAATGAGAGGAGAAGACTTCATTATATACCAATCTAGGGCACAATCTTCTAGAGAGGCCTACATAGGAGAATTAAATTCTCATTAGACATATACCCCTAGAAGTGGACCTATATTAAATATAATTTAAGAGTCATCATTTCGGAACCCAAAAGAGTCGACCCGAAAGTGAGAAATGAACTTTTCTGAAGCCCGACATCTGGAAACCACGAAAACTTGAAATCTGGACCTTGGGCCAGAAAAAGGTTAATTTTGACCTATGTCAAGGTTGAGGTTGACCTTGACCCAGAAAGGTCGATTTTGACCCCAAGGTCAAAAATCTTAGTTTTGCAATTTAGGATGCTAGAAATAGACCGGAGAAAAGTGGGAAATGGGGAAAAATAGGGGATAAAGCCCAATCCAAGTCAAAGACCCATTCAAGGCACTTGAAATGACCCCAAACCACTTACTCAGAAGGATAAACTAGTCCACAATGGAAGTGCTTACATTTTTTGACTATACATTTAGCCCGCATTTTAGCAAGAGTATGGACTCGATGCAAACTCTTGGTAAAGGAGATCATGAAGAAAAGATAATATTATTTAAATCAAAAGGGACAAAGGAATCATCAAGCCCCCAGGGACTTAAGTATTTTTCAACCCTAAGATCATGATAAGAGAGATATCACCAGTCAAAGAGAAAGAGAGAGAGAGAGGAGTGGTTAGCTCACCCAGTAAGATGTGTGTATTTCACTGTGAACCACAAAAAGGATAGGATGGCCCACCAAGAAAGCACTTGGTAGTCACCCCATAAATTTGTGTGCCTTATGGTGGCTTTGTGCATGTATCTAGTGTGTCTTCTAATAGCTTTTATGAAGTACCCATGGACCCATATCCTTATATCACCATGGAATAGATTAGTAAAATGTGTATCTCTTCAGGATTTAGCAACTTATGTGTGTTACCTTCTGAGTATTTAGCATATTGAATTGTAATTGAATGTGTATCTCTTCAATATTTAGCAAATTTTTTGTGTTACCTTCAGAGGATTTAGCATGCTGCAAAACAAAAAGTTAGAACAAAAATGCATAATACAGAATGAGGGAGGTTGTATATATGCCCCCTCCTTAAGATGGAAAAATACATACTATTTTGTCATGTTAAGGAAAGAAAAGAACAAGGATAAATCCTTCTTCAACATCAAGACAATATCCATAGACAACACCCAGTCCAAGCCGAGAAGGTCACAGCTCCTATGAGGCCATGGAAGTGACGAATGCAAAGAGATATCATGCAAGAAATGAAAAAGTAACCCTTGTGAGGGATAGCGCACTATTCAGTTTCCAAGCTAAGAGATTTATCAACCATGGAAACCCAAAGAAATAGGTTATGATCAAGGATATAGATCCTCAATGTAAACCAAAATTTTCATTTATGATTGGATATCACATAATAGATAGATACTGCTTAACCAAGGGAAAAGGAGATCCCAGAAAGACAGAAAATAAGGAGATGACATCCTTACCCCCCAAGCATAGGAACAAGGATGAAAGGGGACCTGTTATATTGATCACAACACTATACAAGACAACGAGCCCCCAAGGATTAGGCTGACATTGTTTACATAATGTGGAGCTCCATAATAGGAACATAAATGTTATTTAGAGAAAACTGGATTGAAATACAACTCATTGCCACATGATATATAAATAAATTTACTATCAATGAGCTACCTAATCTTATAATGTAAAACTTGACATTCATTAGTAGATTGATCATGAAATATATGATACAAACAAAAAGGAAGAGTCTTCAAGTGTGGACTACGTTTCTTTTTGCGTTTAGGTCTAGTAATCACCTTAGCACAAAGGAGTTTAGGCAAAATAACTTCTTGGTCAAATTCCTTGATAGGGTCATCATGTTTTGAAGTGTTATTTGAGATGTTGGTAACATTGATGTGTTGTTGAGGATTAAATCCCAATCCATAAGAATTCTCATGCCCCCCATTCGGTAAGGGCATTTGAATTCCCTGTTTATGCTTACCACATCCTTGACCATGGAATCCTTGTTTAACTAGTAAATGATAACCAGGACCATAACAAGAAGCCATATCAGAAAGATTCAATGGAACTTCAATAGTCACTATATCATTACTAGTATTTTTGACAAATTCATAGTGGGTAGAAGCAGTGACAAAGTTATTACGAAGGGAATTATAAGTAGAATAAAAATCTCATTGTTAAAACTCTCTTTTTTGCTTCATAAAACCAAGATTAGAAACCTTATACTCTCCAATAAAGGTAGGATTAAAATCGAAGGTTCCCCAATCATCTCCAAGAAGAGAATTAGAGGAAGAAGGATTACTATTAGGAATAGGATTATTGTGGGTTTTAATATTCAAACAAGGATTTGGCGCATCACCCGCATGAAGTGTATACACCATGTTGTTGTCAATAAACATGACTTTATGGTGAAGGGTGGAAGGAACAACATGCATCTCATGCAACCAAGGTCTACCCAAAAGGAGGTTATAATTAAGAGGTCCAGGAATAACATGAAAAGGAGTATTCAGGATGACCGGACCTACTTTGATAGGTAAGGTAATGATGCCCAAAGTGTTCTTATCAATGTTATCAAGCCACGTATAGGAGCATTATCAAGTTGAATAATTGAAAGATCGGCTTTAATCGCTGTGAGAATGTCCATGCTACAAATATTAATCCCAAATCCATTATCAATCAAGGTCCTATGAATGATATTCCTATTGATAGTAACAGCAACCATAAGAGCATCATATTAATTATGTACTTCTTTAAAAGGTAAATCCTTTTGAGTAAATACAATGTCAGGAGGACTCGGGGTAGCATGCATGCACTGTAAGAAGGCATTGATGCTCTCTTGATTAGGAGGTAGAGTGGGAAGAGTTGCTAGAGATTTTTTCAAAGCTTCATGGTAGGTAGGTGAAGTTTGAAGAAGCTCCCATAAAGAAATCTTGGTAGGGGTATTGCACAATTGGTTTATCAAATCATACTTCTTGCTAGGAAGATGGGGTGGAGGAGGAAGAATGGGTTGAGAAGGTGGTAAAGAAGTAGGAACCACCAGATTAGGTTGAGGGTTATTCCTTTTATGATAAGCATGTGAAACAAAATCCATGTTATCAAATAAATCCAAAGGATCCCTAGGTTTATCCTTGATAGTAATGTGAGGAAAACCTTTAATAGTCAACAAGGGTTTTGGATAAACCATGTTAGTTGTCTCAACACTATTGTTTAGCCCTAGAATTGTCACCCTAAATCAGGTATTAAGGCTTCATGGCAATTCTATCTAACAATGGAAACTTCCTCTAGCTATGGGTGAACTATGGATGAGGAAGAGTCTCTGGATTCTAGGCCGGTTCCTATTTGATATGGAATATCACCTCCTGATTTGTAACTTAATGGGAAAAGGGAAGAAGGATTTAAAACTGAATGGGAAAATGGGGTGATACACCAATGAATACTTCAGACTTTTTAAAAACATGAAACTTCAATCCTGACTTACAAATGAAGATCTTAACACCCTGAATCTCTGCTCAACATATAGGTTAATAGATGCATGCTATCATGATTTTACCAAAAACAGCTTGGATGATTAACAAACATACATTTCTTATACAAGGCCTTGGAGCAATTGATTATCTTGATAAGGAACATAAATCTACTCACTTCCTTTGAATAATAAATGATTTGACACTCGTTAGAAAAGATGAAAACATGATCCAATATCGAAACAAATTCACAAATATGAGTCAAAATATCTGGTTCATTCCTTCAAAAATATGACAAAATGATTACAAAAATGGCCTTCCAAGCACTTAGGAATGATATGTTCACTATATGCCC
>MU228250.1:5716240-5762164 GCA_018584345.1 Thuja plicata | reverse complement strand
TTTTTGTATCCGTTTGAGTTGCAGATTTGGGACATAGTGCATATAGTGAACTTATTGTTCCTAGATGTTTTGGAAACCATTTTGTAACCACATTTTCAGGTTTTTGAAGGAAATAAGAGCAGGCTTTTTTATTACATCAATTTCAGAGTATTGGATCCAATCCTATTCTTCTTTTCTGCATTAAGTGTTGCATATTTTATGTGATCTAGTAAAGTGAATGGTTTTCTGATTCCTTTCCTATGTTATTAAAAGTCAGGCCTTTTGCAGAATATGTAAGTTTGTTGTCAGTTTTATTGTTTGTGGTATTACCCTAATAGTGAATTCTAGTCAACCTTTATGTTGAGTAGAGAATGATAAATGCAGCTCAGTGATTTTGTAGTTGGGGATGCTGGTTTGAAAAATCCTGATAGATCTGGAGTAAGTTTTTTGGTGTATCACCCCATTTCCCATTCAGTTTTAGTTCCTTCTTATCCCTTTTTCCCTCAAGTTTCTAGTTTACTTAGAATAGGTGAATACCAAGTTACATCTCATAGGATTCGACCTAGAACTCGGAGGTTTAGTCACATTTAAAGTTTACCCACAAGCTAGTGATTGTTCCAATGTTACTCCAAAATTGCTGAAGTTTCAGGACTTAGCATCTGGGTGCAAAATTTTGGAGCTATCAGTTTTGGCACGCCCGGTGGGACCAAACTGTTTCACAGTTTGGTTGAAGCTTCATGATTATTGTTGTTATGGTGTGAATAGTAGTATTTTAGCCTTTGGAGGCAGGATTCAAACACACACCTGGTGACTCTGCAACAAAAGATCTACTGGTTTCAAAAGGTCAAGTGCTGGTATTTTCATATCATCTTTTATATTCATATTTCCATCTTATTTCATGAATATAAATGTCATATTATGGTGGGCAGCAACAATACTCGCCACCTTATCATGAAAGTAATGTTCAATGGACTAATCATCAACCATATGAAAATCATCGTAAGCCTATTTTTACTCCAAGCTACCATGCCTCAGGAGGCTATCAATATATCTAGCATGCCCCAAATCAATATGCCCTTGTACAGGCTTATGAGCAGGCTCTCCAACAAGAAGGATCATGGGCTCAAAGGCAGAAACAAGAGATTAAAGATCAGCTAGCTCAGCCGACTTGCCACCCGCCCTCCCATGTTCAAACTAGGTGGCAACAAACTCAAAGTTATAACCAGTTCCAAGAAGACTATTTCATGCCTAATCAGCATGAAGATATTTCCAATCAGCCTCAAAACTAGGACTATGTTAAATTGAAGATGTTTTATGAGCCTAGCAATCTTTTGCAGCCAAATCAAGAGCAAGGAAATGAGGATAAACTATATGAGCAACAAATGATACAATGGGAAGAAGAGCTTGATCGTCAAATTGTTGTTAAGGGAGTAGGGCTGAGATCACAAATGGCTGAACAAAAGGCTCTTGAGCGTAAAATTCCAAGCTTCATGCATTTTGGGCAAGGTGAGTCCCCTAAGTCTCTTGAATGTAAAGTTCCAAGTTGGAGTACCCCCGTGATTAGAGAACCTGAAAATAAAGAGCCAATTAAGCTCTCATTCCCAAGTTTTAGTGATATCCTTCTAGCACAAACACCTGTTATAGAGCAATTGCAGCCTTATGAAGAATTGAAGCCTATCCTTATACAAGATCATGAAAGTAAATCAGATATAGTTGATCATGAAATTGTCAAGATGGTTCCATGTGAGTCATCTCCAGACCAAGGAGCTGAGAAGGAGGTGATTATTTCAAATCTGATAGAACAAGTAGCAGAGGCCCAAGATATAGAAGACTCTTTTGAGCAAGAAGAGGTGGTTGTAATTTTCTTTAGGGAGTTACCCTCTTTTGTAGATCAAGAGAAGGAAGAGGAGATTGCAGTCATATCAGCACAACAAGGTATTCATGGTAAAGAGGTTGGTCAAAACATAGAGGAGTGTTTTGACAACATTATTGCAGATTTCTGTGAGAAGCTTGCTATTGAAGGGACCAAATTTGTTCCTTTTCAAGGATACTATATTATGGAGGACATTCTTTCTAATGGTTATGTGCAGGAATGCAAGCTGGAACCAAGTGCTCCTAGTTCCCAGTGAATCAATAGTTTTGCTGAGCTCCTAGCTGACTTGACAGAAGATGATGGTATTTTGACCATGGAGGAGGAATTGACATGGCTGTTAATAATGAAGGATAATCATGAGCAACCAGAGGGAAGAAAATAATCCAGTAGCATAAAGCCAGAGTTTATCATCTCTAGAGGCTGCCCAATCAGGCATCTTTCTAGAATGGGGCCTGTTCCTAAGATTCCAATTATAGAGCAACAGATCCAGCATGTTTATTCACCTCAAATATGCATTTATATTGATCAAATCCAAGAGGTATGTGATCTGGTCTTTCACTTTCAGGATATGCTTCAAGAGTTTCAGATCCTTCAAGCTGTATTGCATATTTTTTCAATTGCCTATATGCATGCATCTCATCCATTGTTGGTGAGAAAAGGAAAATATTTTAATGAACCGGTAAATGGTTTTGTTTAGCAGAGTTTGTGGCCTTTTATGTTAGGGTAGGTTAGTTTTCTAGTTTCCCTAAGTGTTGTCAAGCACATTTAGGTCAGTTTTAGTTTTAGTTTTCCCAATTTTCAATAAGTCTTCAAGATTCAAGGTCTTCCAAGGTTGTTGTCCAAATCTGCAAATACCAGGAAATCATTCCTCAATGATCAAGAATACATTTACAATTTGTGATAATGAAGTTTTACTTCACTATCACAAATCGTAGACATACAAACAATCATTGGGAAATGGTTTTCTTATATCCACATATTAGGTTTATGGTTTTCGTAGGTGATCAACAGACTCAATGCCCAATGGACTATTTAAGGCTACTGGTCCCAATGTCAAGTAGACAGACATCCATTAGAGGTCACCAGAATTGTTACCCAAATTTTTACATACGCGATAGTGATCAGAAAATAGTAAAAAATTTGTATAAAGATACATCTTTTATATATTACTGTTCAGCCAATACAAAAGAAATACATTGCTATTACATTCAAATTATCAAACTATATTTGTACTCTAAGTTTTGATCAAATTCACACTTTCAGATTCATAAATGATCATTACATTGTGCATTCATACTGAATGTATTAGACAAGTGTTCCTTCAAGGTCACATCTTGCATAATAAAACTCAGAGGACATATGCAGAAATGAAAGTAAGAGAAAGGCATGATGAAGTCTAGGGGTCTATGTATTGCCTTTAAGAGGTCTTCTAGTTTCTGGAGTTGTTCATCTGCATCATCTGAAGTCTGGTTGTCTTGGTCTTGTCTCTGTCTGTCCTCCATCCTAGGTCTCTTGTTGGTCCTATTTCCTGCAGCATCATGGTGAAAAAGATGTTAGATCCAATTGGATCTAAGCAATACATAAAAGCCTAAAAAACACCATGCATCAGTCAAACTTCCTAAGCTGCATATTAACTAATGATATTAATGTAATAGAAAGGTATGCATCTTCATTAGAAAAATAATAACATCAAAAAGACATATCTTTATGAAAACCTTTGTTGTAATTAAAATCTGCAGTAAGTGTCATGAGCCCATGCTCAAACTTCACAATATGCATTATTAAAGAATGAAATAATGCTAGATGTTCACATGTGCAGGAAAGAAAGAGATGTGATGGTATGTAGATTTCAACATTGATGTGCAAGAAAATGATTGAACTATAGCAAAATCAATATACCAGGAGAGTAAGAACAATATTTTCAAAGGGGTTGTTATGGGTTTACATGACAAAGGAAAAGATGTCCAAATGTAGTACATATGCCAGAAGAGGAAATGAATTACAATGATGTTATGTATTTTCAGATAACGAATGCAGTGTTTTTCATAGTGAAGGTCAAATGAAGGTGCGATTTTAAATACAGTACATATATATAAAAATCAAATGATGGTACTGTTTAAAGGATGAATGGGAAGTAATGCTGTCACAATACATGATGCCTTTGGATTATAAACAAGAAGGAATCAATCCACAAAACATTTTACTTTAGAGAATAATGAAAAGGAACTATGCATTTTCTTTCAAGCATTACTTTTTATGCATATATCCATAAAAGTGAAACAAGTACAGAAAGCATAGCCTCCACAGATAGTGGGTATGTCAGGCATGGTTCTAACAGCATGGTCTCCACATAGGATAACATTCTACATAGATGCAAACATTCATTGAAGCTGACATCATAAACAACATTGTCTCTATACAAGACAGACTACAGACCAACCAAAGGGGGAGCGATGAGAGCTTGTGTTAATATTTTAAACTACAGGGTATTCTTGCAATGTTTTAATGTTAAAACTCATATGTAACAACTATTCCTACATCCAGCAGGTTGAAATAAGGTAGAGTTCACCTCTCGATAACTATAGACAAAGATGGAGTTAACTCAAGCTATGTGGGTATTCATCATAAGACAAGCACAGTTGGATACAACCTTCTAGTTCAACAGAGGCTCGAGTACAGAATTGGTCATAAATAGCATGTTCAACTAAAATAGCACAGTTAAGAAGCCAAGAAAAATCCTAAATTATCACTGCAATGAATATGGTGGAGTTAAAATCCATAACTGGAGGCTTCCAAGGAAACTGGAATATGTAGTGATATTTTCAAATGAATACAAAACATAAATGCAAAGGCAGGAGGCTACTTATCTGTAAGTTTAGATGGGGATTATCATTATTTGTGGTGGAGCCCGAGCTTCAGTGGAGAGAAGCCAATAAAGTGCCATATATCATGGCACAACTCAAGGTGAAGCTATAGAAGTTTGAATATGCAGAGAGCCCATAGATAAATCTCTGAGTTGCAAACCAAGTTTGAAGTACTAGAAGCCGAGCTTCATGCAAAGACTCTAGTAAAACAATAAACAAAAAATGAAGCCCAAGTTCTCATTGTTTATAGCAAATAAAGCCACAGTAAACAATGAAGATTCCAAGTTCAACCAAGTTCATAATATATGCAGCGCCATTTGTCATGGCTTCAAACACCAGGATCAACCAAGGATAGCAAGCAGCGCCATTTACTATGGCATGAAGCTCAAGATACATTGGAAGCCGTGAGGATGTAGAGAGCCCAAGCTCTTCTCACTCAAATGTCACAAACAATAAAGAGGCTCGGTCCAAGCAAAGAAGTCAACTTCCAACTCTTAATGGAGCCCGAGTTCCATTTATCATGCAATAAACCCGAGCCCCATGATTCATCCAGAGAGAAAATGCAGAAAAGCATGGCGGCGCCAAGCAAAACCCTAACCTTCTCCTTCCAAAAAATGAGGAAATACCAAATGAGAAAGCTAAAAGAGATGAAATAAAATGCCTTTTCCAAGTTTTAATAAACTTTGGAGTCCACAATGCAAAACATAATGACTTGTCAAACTATAGTGCACATCAACCTCTCTTTACATGCAACGACAGCTTTGTCACATGCCATGGCAGTGTGATATTTTATGGTTATGATGACCATGAAGTTAAGTGTCGAATTAGGGCTTTTTAGATTTTTGGGGTTAGTTTTGATGGGTCTTCATTCATGTTGTGGAGTTAGGGGTTATGTATTTGGGATATTCTACAAAAGATTAAATGTGTTTGTAATATATGTTGATATACATTAAAAAGATATATCAACTTTAGGAGATTTATGGAGGGCAAGTCTCATTTTCAAAATTAGCCTTTAGGGCTTCATTTTGGGCATTGATCATGCCATGGATTTAGGGATATTCTCTATTTTGAAGGGGGGCTTGATTGAAGGCTACATTTTAGGCATTATTTGGGCCTTTGAAATAGGGTGATCTTTCTATTTGGAGAGGAAATTTTGGAGGGAGATCTTATTTTCAAGATTAGCCTTAAGGGCTATATAACTGAGCTTATACTTCATAGTTAGGGGTTCAAAATCTGGAGAGAAGGTTATTTTAGTGACCTATTGGTTCCTATAGACCTTTTTAATGATTTTTGTATCCGTTTGAGTTGCAGATTTGGGACATAGTGCATATAGTGAACTTATTGTTCCTAGATGTTTTGGAAACCATTTTGTAACCACATTTTCAGGTTTTTGAAGGAAATGAGAGAAAGCTTTCTGATTACATCAATTTCTGAGTATTGGATCCAATCCTATTCTTCTTTTCTGCATTAAGTGTTGCATATTTTATGTGATCTAGTAAAGTGAATGGTTTTCTGATTCCTTTCTTATGTTATTAAAAGTCAGGCCTTTTGCAGAATATGTAAGTTTGTTGTCAGTTTTACTGTTTGTGGTATTACCCTAATAGTGAATTCTAGTCAACCTTTGTGTTGAGTAGAGAATGATAAATGCAGCTCAGTGATTTTGTAGTTGGGGATGCTGGTTTGAAAAATCCTGATAGATCTGGAGTAAGTTTTTTGGTGTATCACCCCATTTCCCATTTAGTTTTAGTTCCTTCTTATCCCTTTTTCCCTCAAGTTTCCAGTTTACTTAGAATAGGTGAATACCAAGTTACATCTCATAGGAGCCAGCCTAGAACCCAAAGGTTCAGTCACATTTAAAGTTTACCCACAAGCTAGTGATTGTTCCAATGTTACTCCAAAATTGCTGAAGTTTCAGGACTTAGCATCTTGGTGCAAAATTTTGGAGCTAACAGTTCTATAGGAGGATTAGTAGGCTGAAAAGCAACAGTAGGAGCTTGATTAATAGAACTAGAAGCAATGGATAAAGGAGGTATGGAAGGCAGAGGCAAAAGACCACAGTTAAGATCCATCTGAGGCATGATTAACTCAAGAATCTTGCAATGTTTTTAGGCTTGATATGAGCGAAAAAGGTTATCAGGTCAAGAAGAAAATGAATTAGGTAATGAAGGCCAAAAGAAGTCAAGGGTAGCACAATCCCTAGGCCTAGAAGGTTTATATAAACTATGATTAATTATTTTCACTTCTTCATCATGAATGAACTTAATACAATTATGGATAAGAGAGTCAATGACATGCATAGCAGTCAACCAAGGCAAATGAAGCTTAACTTGAAACCGATCAGAAGTAGGGACAACAACAAAGGTAGTGTCCACAAATTTACCACAAAGTTCCATAGGCAAGTTAATAGAACCAAATGATGGATAGAGAAAACCATTACAAGTTTGGATCCACACATCAGATGTATTATAACAATCATGTTGTAAGTTCTTTGAGAAAAGGTTTTCTTCAGTAATGACATTGACTAAGGATGTAGGACCAACAAGACAACCACGTGTAGGTATTTTAGCAATCCTAGCATAAATGTAGAGGGGACCGTCAGGAGCTTTAATAGTCTTAGAATCATCAAAGGTGATCAAGAGTTCCCTAGGCCTTTTATCCTTAGGTTGTTTTGGATCAGGTTTAGATTGAGTTTTTGGTTTAGGCTTAGGTTGAGGTGGAACTTGAATTTGAGGTTGAGATGGAGGCTGGGGTGGAGATACGGGTTCAGGAAAAACAACATACTCCAAATGGTTAACAATATGATTGAGATCATCCATCTTTGAATCATAAACAATATCCACAGAAGATGGTTAAACAATGGTATTAGTATCATGTGTAGGAAAAGGATTTGTATAGATTTGGAGGTTTTGATTAGGAGGAGAGACAAATTTTTTCCCACTACCATCAAAATTATCAACAGATAAGCATTATAATCAATTAAGTCTTGAACCTTATGTTTTAGAGAGTAACACTTCTCAGTATCATGGCCATTTTGATGATGGTATTGACAAAAGGCTTTGGGATCAAAGGATTTGGATGCCATTGTAGTAGGAAGAAGAGGTTGAATAGGAGGCAAAGTAATCATATTAGCAGTAAAAAAATTACTCAAAATAGAATGTAAATATTCAGAAAGAGGAGTAAACGTACGATTTAAACAAAAAGTAGTGAATGCAAAAGTGGCATTGTTTTATGCAACAACAACTCGATCAAAAACTGCATTTGGCTGCTTATTTATCTTGAAATAGTTGTTAGGTTTCTAAAACTTGTTGGGATTAGGAGAAGCATCACTCTTATCAACTGGAACATGATCCATTGGAGTGTTGCTCTCAAATTGACTCACTTGTAATTGATAATGATGAAGCACTGCACAAAGTTGTTGAAAAGAGGTAAATTCAGTAAGCATAATCTTATCTCTAATATCCTTTTGGAAATTTGAAAAAAACATATGTTGAATATAAATATCAGGAAAAAGATAAGAAATTTGAGCATACAAATACTTAAATCTACCAATAAATTTAGTCAATTTTTCTTTAGTATTTTATTTACAATGCATCAAATTAGTTAAGGACACTTGCAGACCAATATTGTTTTGGAACCGTTGGATAAAGGCATTAGCAAGTTTTGGAAAAGAATCAATAGAATAAGGAGGCAAGGAACAATATCATTGCAAGGCCTTATCACGAAAATTTCTAGCAAACAACTTGGCTAAAATCCTATGGTCATGAGCATAGTCACTACAAAGGATTTGAAATGTTTTAACATGAGTGACAAGATCTCCCTTACCTTTGTAATTCTCAAGACGAGGCATATCATGATGACATTAATTTTTCATTAGTATGTAAACTACACTTTTGGTAAGCATACACTGTAAGACAGGACATGAGCAAACCAAAGATTAGATAATAAGAGAACACCGAAGATGACTAAGTGTAGAGAGAACTAACGACACATCTTAGTGTGTAAACCGAAAAGGAAAAGATAGAAAGATAAAGTGGAACCCGACAGAGGAACCCGGTATGCAAGTTATAGTGCAGACCGATAAGACAAATACAGTGCAACTGACAGAACAAAACCGAAGGACAGTCAAGCATGACTGAAAGTCAGTTGCAACCCACAAAAAGTGGATTTGACTTCCACATCAGATAAAGCAAGTGTATTCTATTTATAGGATATTTTTTTATTTTAAATCCATTTATTTAGGGACAAGATACATGAATGTAAGTGCTTTAATCAGTCTAACTGATTTAAAACACGTAGACTAGGAGATCTAGGTATAAGTTGTAAACTTGGTCGTAGAGTTAACATTGTTTTTATCAAAACTCGATTAAGTCAATACATCTATAAATAGATGATGCAATCATTCATTACAATGGATGAAAATATGATTTGAAGAGAGAGGAGAACATGAATGAATTAGATGAGAACATCTATGGATTAGATTGAGAGTTTCAAAAATAGGGACAATAAAAGATGAATTTGGTTAGCAAGAACCAAGAACAGAGCATACCGAGAATCAGAGGTATTATTCAATCACAGTTAAGGTGATAATATTTTTATGTAAACTAAATTGGATCTATATCAACAATAGGATATTGCATTTACTAGGTTAATTTGTAATTTTCTATCATTCTAACAAGTGGAGAAAAGTGTAAAAATCCTTTCAAGGAAGGTGGATTTAATAGTCCAACAACAAATCTCTTAACCGAGTGCACACTCAACAATGTTGCTAAAGCTCTTAACAGAGTAGACTTTAACAGGTCTCCACCGATACTCCTAACAGGGTAGATCATCAGAAGTGATCAAATTGTAAGCCTTAACTGGCCCCTTCCAATCTGCAGATAGTGGAGATTTTTCTGGATGTCATCCCCACTGCAGTTTTCACTTTCTCACAGAAGTTTTCTGTGATATCATATCTTGTGTTATGTGTCAATTTACTTTCATGAATGTTTCTATGAATGTTCACATGTATGTTAATGTTATGAATTGATATAACTCACATCAAGATAGTATAAATCAGATTGAATGAATATACAATTGATTACAAAGGTTAATTGAGAAAGGGATACAAAAAATTTAGAGGTACTGATTCACCCCTCCCCTCTCAGTGCATACTTCCCATTAATCTCAAAAATTGGTATGAAAGCTAAGTCTCTTCTTGGAAAGATTAAAGGCTTAAGAGAAAATATCATACAATGGAGAAGTATAGGCTTGATAAAAATATTGAGAATAAAAAGCCTGAAATTTAGATGTTCTTTGAACAGTATAAAGAAGCTAGAATCAGCATGAGACAACTGTTGGATAAAAGAAAGAATATGGCATCTCACTACAATGAGATAGATTATCATGAGGAAGAGATACCATATTTCTTTGAGTCTTCAGGATCAACTACAAGCAAAGCATCAGATACATCAGAAGAAATCATCACAAGCCTAACTAAAATCAATCTACATCTGGCTGGACAAGTTAAATCTCTACAAATTGGTCAAGAGACATAGATGGTAAGGATGATTGATGTCATGAACAATGCTAGACAAGATGAGAAAGAAAGAACACTACCTATTGATGATAGAAGAAAGATCACAGAAAAGCTACAAGAAAAAGAGTCTAAAATACAAAGACTTATAGAGCATCACCATAAAATTATAAATCAGATTATTCTTATGAGTCAAGAAGCAAATAGATTAAATGTTGAACTCGTTGAAAGAATAGAAGCTATCAGTGAACTGAGGGATGAGAATGAAAAGTTGAAACATGAAATAAGAATTCAGCAAAAACATAATGAAATTATCAAAAAGGTTGAAGAAAGCAATAAAAGAATGGGTGATTTTCTTGAAGAACAACGAAGAGTCAACAACAATACCGGTCTAGGTTTTACCGAGAATGGAGAATCATCAAATCAAGCTGATCCAAAGAATTTCTACACAAATTCAAGACCAAGAAAGCTCACATTCAATCACTGTGGAAAGCAAGGACATACGTCAAATGTATGCAAAGGCAAATTGAAAGGTATTCTTAAATCTACATCTTCATTCATAGGATTCTGATAAATGTAACAAGAAAGGACATAAAGCATATGAATGTAAGTCTGAGATGAAACAACCAAAGAAGGAAACCTACATGGACAAATATTGTCCTTCATGCAAAATGAATGGGAACACAACTCTTGAATGCTGGAAAAAGAAAAGGCAAGCATGGAAGCCTAAAGGTCAAGAAACTCCCTATCAACCAAAGAGAGTCGGTAATCAGTATGTATGAGACTACAATACTTGGATAAATTGTACAACATGTGGAAGATATGGTCACATTGCTTCAGACTGTATGAGACAATTTACTAGAAAGTCTAGAGGCTGGACTGACCTCAGAATGGCATGCTTACATTGTCATAAAGCTAGTCATCTCAAGAGAGACTACAAAGACCGAATGACAGAGACAAGCACATATCCCAATGGAAACACCATTGAAGATATCCAGAAGGCTAGAGACAAAATGTGGAGAAAAGCTTCAAGCAATGATGAAGCTAGACCGAGCAATGAAAATGGTGACACCCCATCCAATGGATCTGGTGACATCACCACCCCCACCTAAGAAGAACAAGTAAGTATGGAACTGCATTACCCCAAGCTATTACTTTACATCAGTTCCATAGTATGTTGATATAATGCCAAATTAGCATAAGAAAGATGCATCATGCTTGTACTTGTTAAAATATGTGATAACTATGCTTTTGGGCATATATACCGAAACCCGTTAGTATACACTCAAAGATAGGATTGTCTACATTTACCAAGAAGCGTCGGTTGAAAGCAAAGTTTCCAAGTATAAACTGAGCCTCATTTGTAAACAAGCAAATGAACAAGTTGTCAGTGATACCAAAACTTTTCAGTAAAAGCAAAGTGAGTTAGCGATTGGTCTGAAATGTGTTAAGTGTCATCGAAGGAAGTAAAGTCTTCACCGACAAACTCGGTCTTCATACACCGAGGATTTGGTAAGAATTTATGGCATGCATTTTAGGGTAACCACTATATATAGGGCATCAGAACAACTCATTTGTTCATGACACCCAGAGCAGAGTGACCAAGGCGATTTTCAAGCACAGAGCAAAGGGATTACAAAGCGATCACAACTCGACACACAACACTCCTAAGCAGATCAGGAATCTTTTCTATAGTAAATAGTAAGTTGCAAAGAACTGACAACTCTATTTTTATGCAATACACAGAAGCCCTAAATATCTAAAAATGGCCTCAACTTCACAAATCGTAAAATCCAAGAATGCAAAGAAAGATGAGTTCAAGCTCACCAAGAACATGGCATGTGAGGAACCTAACTATAAGATCTATCCTGAGGTTTCCTCACAACCCGACAACGCTGGAGCATTTTCACACATTCCAGCTAGGGTTTTACTGGTTGAAGATGTTTGATCGTTCATATACTGCAAGATTGAAAAGATTGGAACATCAGAGGTTGAAGAAGCTTACAAGAAGTTGTGTAACGACGATGGAACACTTAAAAGGAAGAGCACAAGCACATTGAAGTGAAAGGACTCACCAATGCCCTAATGTTTACGAAGGTCTTCAAAACTGAATGGATTTGGTTAGTGCTAAGTCGAATGCATAACAACAAGCTATGGCTTGATGAACTGAAGGTAATAACCTGAGACGTCATTCATGTCATCATCGGTTACCCCATAACCAATAAAGTTAAGGAACTAAAGCATCCACCGAAGGCTAAGACTGAGAAAATGACTGGACCCAAATGGGATGGAAGAGGACTAAAAGTTACAATCATTAGAGTATGAGATCAACATTGATCTTGCTACTAAGGCAATTGATGCCTTGCTCAATGAGCCATTGGGTAAGAAGCAACCAAAATTTGGGACTTGTGAAGAGGCCAAGACAAGAATAAAATATGGCCTAGTTGTGAAGAAAATTGTCAGGAAGAAAGACAAGATGGTAAATAATCTCAAGAAGATTCTATCAACAACCAAGGAAGACATTGAGCAAGAAGAAGAAGTTGGACAGGAGGAAGAAACTGAAGAACAATTATCTATTGGTATAGATGAAGGAAAGGATGACTCTGAGGAAACAGAGTCAGATTCACCACCTCCTCCACCAGCTAAAAGGCCAAGGACAACAACTTCTTCTAGGACAAGAAGCCAAACATCAAAAGATTCTACTCCTTCACCTCTAAAGAAAGGAAAGGTTAAGACTTATAAGAGGAAATTTCCCACACCGAAGAGAGGTCAAAACAAGAAAGGAGGAAAATTCATCAGAACTCGAGAGGATATAGAGGACACTGAGTAGGATGAAGATATTGAAGCAGAAAGTGTCAAGGTAAAAGAACCTGACTCTATTAATGACATTTGTGTATATATTGTAAATTTTGGATCCATTACAGATCCAAACATTAGAAGATGGCCAAAACTAAATCTAGAAGATTAGAATAAAATTGAGGATGCCATGATAGGTAAAATGTACAACTTCAAATATGTACCAATACATTTTGAAGGTAGTTATGTACCAAGGGAACTCTTGGATAGATTATACTCATGTTGGACATTTGCATTGAAAAATGAGAAAGAGATAAGAGAGAGAGTACTTGTTTCTCTCATGCCACCTGAATCAAAGAAGGTTGAAATTGATGAGATGATGGAGAAGTACAAAAAGGATTTCTCACCGAAGTTGAGAGCATACAAACTCCTTGAAGGAAAGCTTATAGAGATTGAGCAAGACAACCACAAGAAATGGTGCAAGATTATGAATAGACCAATTGAGGAGGAAACCCCCGACAAAGACCTTCAACAACAAGAAGTTGACAAGGAAACTCAAGATGACACATCTATTGAGTTAGATAAAGAAGAAGATGATACAACAGGCAACAAGACTACAGATGTAGATGAAACATGGGAAGATACCACAAATGACAACATTGTGGATACTAATGTCATAGACATTACCGATGACCCGACAGAGGAAGTGAATAAGGATGAAGATGTCACTACTGAAAAGGACAAAACTGATGAGCAGGACACAACAGTTGATACTGCACAGGTGAACATTCCAGGAAAACTGCCAATATTGATCCAAGCTATCAATATCATGCAAGAAACAAGCAAATCACGTGAGAAGGATACTCCCAAACATGCAGGAGAAGAAGAAAACAAGGATAACACCGATGGTCAGCAAGACATCGGAGATACTCAAGATGTAGCCGACACTAATAAGGTTACTGGAAGAGATAAGGAAAATGATGTAGAAACTCAAGACAAGAATGAAGAAACCAAGACTGATGAAGCAAAGGACATTAATGAAGCAGACAAACCAAAAGATGGTACTCTTGAGGAAACTGACAAGAGTGCTGCTGACGATGTAAAGGTGAATGTGGAGAACTCTGCAGACACTCGATGAGCTGAAATCGATTCCAAGCAGCAGAAAGAAGCACAATAGGTCAATTCATCGAGCACAACAGAAAAGGCCAAAAAATTGGCAATGGTTTTACATTCTACTGAGTCTTAGAAGAAGAAGAAGAAGATAAATAAGAACAAGTTAGAGGTTACATTGGATGAAATCATTGAAATACCGAAGTGTGACCCCTCTACACTTGAATTTGAAGCATTACAGGAATATGGAGAGATATACCAAAGGAAGGCATTGCAAGAAAAGCTGAAGAAATAGCACAGGGACTCCATGGTACTAGAGACAACATGGGGCATTCTACATCAAATTGTGCCCGATGTTGATATTGATCAAAGCAAGACAATACTTGATCAATTAGCTACCCTCACTGATGCAATCACAACTCAGAACATTGATGTTGAGAAGGAAATTGAGGAGAGAGTCGAGATGAAGTACCAATAGAAGCTCATAGAGAACATCATCCAAGAAGTGGCAGTAAATAAGGTAAAGCTATCAGAATTCATATCTAAATTGGATCCAATCATATCTAAAGCTATAGCTTTAATTCAAAAATTGAGCACAATAGACAAGTTCACTAAGGAGAATAGTGATAACATTGCAAAGCTAGATACAGATCTAGAAAATAGTGCACAAAGCTTAACCACTGATGGAGACAATGCAGTCAAGTTGCATTATGAGAAAATCATAGAGATTAAACAGCTAAGGAAAGAACTATGGGAGGAAAAACACACATTTCAGGGAAGAAGTAACCGAGCTCCAAGCTCAACTTCTGCCAAATCTTACACTGCTCCAACAACATATCAGTTCAGCAAGGCAACTGATTGCAACTCCTGAGGTGTCTGTAGAAGACAACATCTATGACATGCATTCAAAGATTACACTCAAGCACATGGCTCTAGAGAACCTCAAAGAAAAATGGGAGAAAATGATGGAAGACATGAATTCTTCACATTCCCATTTTTTTATAAGCTCTAAAGGTAAAGACCTTTTCCCTTAATATCAAAAAAGGGGGAACATGATGAGTATAAAATACATAAAGGGAAAATGATGACATGTATTCATTCATTCATTCAAATGGGCAAATGGAAAATATGTATATGTATATTCATATGAGAAAATAATATGTATAAGGAAAGGCATCATATGTACAGATATTGACATATACATAGGGGGAGTCATTAAATGACTAAGGATTATATATTTTGTATATACTTAACATTTTTCTAGTATTTTACACATCAGTTTTTGATACTAATGTCAAAGGGGGAGATTGATGAAATTAATTTGCCATTAGTATGAAAACTACACTTTCGGTAAGCATACACGGAAAGATAGGACATGAGCAAACCAAAGATCAAATAATAAGAGATCACCAAAGATGAATAAGTGTAAAGAGAACCGACAAAACATCTTAGTGTGTAAACTGAAAAGGCAAAGACAAAAAGGTAAAGTGGAACCCGATAGAAGAACTTGATATGAAAGTTACAGTGCAGAATGACAAGGTAGATACAGTGCAACCGATAGAAGAAAACTAAAGGACAGTCAAGCATGACAGTCAGGCAGAACCGAAAGTCAGTTGCAACCTGCAAAAAGTGGATCTGACTTCCACGTCAGATAAAGAAAGTGTATTCTATTTATAGGATATTTATTTGTTTTAAATCCATTTATTTAGGGAAAATATACATGAATGTAAGTGCTTTAATCAGTCTAACTAATTTAAAACACATAGACTAGGAGATCTAGGTATAAGTTGTAAACCTGATCTTAGAGTTAACATTGTTTTTTATCAAAACTTGATGAATTCAATCCATCTATAAATAGATGATGCAATCATTCATTACAATGGATGAAAAGATGGTGTGAAGAGAGAGGAGAACATGAATGAATCAGACGAGCACATCTATGGATCAGATTGAGAGTTTCAAGAATAGGGACAACAAAAGATGAATTTGGTTACCAAGAACCAAGAATAGAGCATACAAAGAATCAGAGGTATTATTCAATCACAGTTAAGGTGATAATATTTTTATCTAAACTAAATTGGGTCTATATCAGCAATAGTAGATTTCATTTACTAGGTCAATTTGTAATTTTCTATCATTCTAACAAGTGGAGCAAAGTGTAAAATCCTTTCAAGGGTGGATTTAACAGTCCAACAACAAATCTCTTAACCAAGTGCACACTCAACAGTGTTGCTAAAGCTCTTAACAGAGTAGACTTTAACAGATCTCCACCAATACTCCTAACAAGGTAGATCATCAAAAGTGATCAAATTATAAGCCTTAACCGGCCCTTTCCAATCTGCAGACAGTGAAGAATTTGTGGGTGTCATCCCCACCGCAGTTTTTACCTTCTTATAGAGGTTTTCTGTGTCATCATATCATGTGTCATGAGTCAATTAATTTCATGAATGTTCACATGTATGTTAATGTTATGAATTAATATAACTCACATCAAGATAGTATAAATTAGATTGAGTGGATATACAATTGATTACAAAGGTTAATTGAAAAAGGGATACAAAAGTTTTAGAGGTACTGATTCACCCCTCCCCTCTCAGTACATACTTCCCATTAATCCCAACATATTGGCTTGCTGAGGGACAATAGCATGAATAATATCTAGGGATAAATGACTACCCATGTCACATGTAGGAATACTAAACTTAGATTGAGTTAAGGACACAAGTTTTTGTTGTAAAGAGGACACAGTTTGAGCCACACTAATGATTGTGGAATTAGTAGAAGAAATAGGAGGCATAGAAACATAAGGAACACTAGGAAAAGTGTAGGAAGTGGTGGGAATGGAAGACACAACTGGTGGAACACTTGGAACCATAGTTGGAAGAGGGTTGGAATAGGTAAAAGGAACACTATGGTAAGAAGGTTGTGAGGTAGGTAGAGACACCGATGGAACACTCACAGGAAAAGATTGAAGTGGAAGATTTGAAGCTAGAGGATTGGAAAATGTAAGAGATGTAGTCAATAAAGGAGGAGTATAAGTAGGATTTCTAGGTAAAGGAACAGAATAAGGTTCCACACTAGTGACAGGAGGAGTAAATCCTAAATCTTGGGCTTCTTGAGCTAAAGGTTTCACATTTAAATGTACAAGATGAGTGATACCACGTAAGATACTAATACCTTGATCACTATCATGAAGGAATTTCTTAAGGGACTCTATAGCTTGAATAGAATCTTGATTATGGTTTTATTGAATAAGCCAATTTCCTACTTTATCAAGTTTAGTTGAATTTTTTTGGACTTGTCCATGAGGAACTCTTAAAGCATCATCCTCATCATGAGATGAGTGAGAAGATTTATGCTCCGTCGAAGGATTGGAATCATGAGTGATAAAATTGTCATTTGGGACCCTAAGGAAAGGAGAGGAAGACTCGTTATCAAAGGAAAACATAAGTCTACGACTTCTTCTAACTGAGATATTATAAGTAGGACTAGAGGTAGTAAAGCTCATACACTAATGTAATTCAAATGAACTAAACTAGGAAAATATAAATGTGAAAACATAAAAGAAGGATAATCTAATATGCATGCAAGATCTAACATGAAATATAAATCTAACACCACAAAAGAAAGAGTTGTCATAAGCGGGCTCACCAAAATGTAAGATATAAAAATATATGGGCATAAAATGTATTTTAAGAAATGTAAGATGTGCAATTTGGTACAAAATTGATGATTGGATATATATGTATTGATTAATGCTATTTATATTTGAAAGGTTTGGGGAAGTTAATATTCTCCTCCTGGCACCAAATTTCAAAAAGGAAAGATCCACTTTGATCAACCATAAGAAAATTGTCAATGCACAAATGCATCAATCGATCGAAAATAAGAAGAAAGAAGAAAACCTTACATTGCCGGTTTATGGGGAAAGAGGGTGTGTAATAGATATGAAATGATTAAAACCTTAATTGAAATGAATTGAAGACAAATACTAACCTCAAAGTATAGCAGATCTGGAAATTGTTGTTTTCTGGTGTCTGTATTAGGTTTCTAGAAATTCTGTAACCAGATCTGGAATAGAAACACACAGACAAAGAAAACCCAAAAATATTTTTCCTTTATGTGCCAGGTCAAACTTGACCCAGATGTAGGTCAACCTTGACCCCTTTAGGTTGAACTAAAATAGTGTTTCTCTGACACAAATTCTATTTGCGGATCCCAAAAGTTGGCCAAAAAGGGTATCCGAGTCTGCTCTACAATTTGCTGTCATGTACCTGTACCTGCAAGAAAAATAGTTTTGTTTTTTGGGGGAGGGGTTTGCCTTTGTCAAACCTTGATTTTGGAATTAACTTTATAATAGAATTGAAATTGCAGAGATAAACAAAGTAAATGAACAAATTCACCTTGCTTGTATAGAAACCCTTGTGGCGTATTTGAATCCTTGGATCCACAAGTATAGATGCGCCAAATGGATGTAGAATGTAGAATGTAGGATGTAGGATGTCTCAAATCAATTTTATTTAGATATTAAACACCAATCTTGAATGGAACTTGGAATAAGAAGAAGCTTGAATGGATGTGGGTGGAGAAATCTTCAACAAGAGGGCTCCATAGAGCTTGAATCCTTCAATGGCTACCAATGGATATCCTTGATGAATTGGATGCTTGAATGCTTGAGAGTAGATGATCACTTCAATAGATTATGCGTATATGCTATGTGTGTGGATGATATTTCTTTTTTTTGCATCTTAGGTGCTTCAGGTCTTTTTGCTCTCCAAATCTTGTCTTAGAGAAAATGAGAGGAGAACGCTTCCTTATATACAAATCTAGGGTACAAACTTCTAGAGTGGCTGACATAGGAGAATTAAATTCCAATTAGGCCTATACCCCTAGAAGTGGACCTATATTAAATATATTTTTAAGAGTCATTACTTCAGAGTTTGAAAGAGCTGACCCGGAAGTAGGAAATAATTCTTTCCGAACCCCGACATCCAAAAATCATAGAAACTTGAAATTTGGACTCTAGGTTAGGGTTGAGGTCAACCCTGACCTAGGTCAAGGTCAAGGTCAAAATTGAACCAGAAGGTCAACCTTTCCCCTGAGGTTATGAACCATAAATTATTAGTGCAAGATATCATAAATAGGTAGGAGAGAAGTGGAAAATAGGGCAGAATAGGGGGAAAAGCCAGATCCAAGTCAAATACCCATCCAAGGCATTTGACATGACCCTAAACCACTTACTTGAAGGGATAAACCAGTCCTAAATGGAAGTGATTACATTTTTTGATGATACATTTAGCCCCCACTTTAGCAAGAGTATGGAATTGATGCAAAATCTTGGTAAAGGATATCACAAAGAAAAGATGATCTTATTGAAACCAAAGAGACAAAGTGATCCTCAATCCCCCAAGGACTCCAGTATTTTTCAACCCCAAGATTACAATAAGAGAGATGTCACCAGTCAAAGAGAAAGAGAGAGAGGGTGTGATTACCTCGCCCAATGAGAACATATGTCCCATTGTGAATCACACAAGGAAAATAGTGCAACTGGAAAGATGAAGTTGAAGCTCCTAGTGAATGTGGATACTCACTAGTCAACCCATCAAGGATTCACTCTCATGAATATTCTATTCCAAAAGAGCAAAGTCAAAATTAGATATATCTAGTCTTAAGGACACCTTCCAACCTTAAGGGATCAAAACTTTGTAAATTGAAACTGGAGGGGTCAAGAGATCCTATAAGGTAAAAATCCATGCTTTAAGGATTAGTCTCTAATCCATAAAAGGGAGAAAAAAGTTGTAAGTTTGAAAATATTTTGAAATTATGTGTGTGCAAAAAGTGAGCAGAGTGTATGCCCCCACATTAAAGTCATTGCTAACACTTTAACAAAAGCAATGACTTTAACAGAAACATAAACAACTCCACTAATTATGTTTACACTACGAGATGCCCCTAAGCAAAGAAAAATCAAGGGAAATACCACATAAACATACAGAGAACACAGAAGGGATCTACCTACCGTGGGGTCAGTATGATCATAAGATTATATATATATATATATATATATATATATTATTGCAAATGAATTGACATCATTCCCCAAAGAAAGTAGAACTACAATCACAATGGAGGAAACAAAATGCAAGAGTTACGAAGAAGAGTCTTTTCGGACCAAAACATGGAGGCCAAAAAGAATCAGTGCTACCATGTCGCAAATCCAAGCGGATTACACAAGGAAAACATTTACAAACAATAGAACAAGTACAAAATAACATGAAAACAACATATAGAAGGATAGAGATACATATAGAGGAATAGTGCAATAGGTTTGATTCCTTTCTCATCTTGCACCAACGAAGTAACAAGGGTCGTATAAAAGAATCTAGCAAACATTTAGCAAACACATTATGGGAGAAGCACAATACAACAAACAAACACATAAAAGGATACCATGAAGGGTAAGTCAATCAAGCACATCACCTACTCTCCCCATCTCGGTCTATATCATTTAGGGAAGGTGGGAAAATCACAAGAGGGACTATATCCAACACAGTAGGAATAATAGCCAGTTCCAAACAAGGATCCTCTTGAGAATCGCGATGTTTGATACTAGGTGTAATTATCAAATGTGTTGAAAGCATATTAGGTAAATCAAAATCAAATCAATAGTCTCATATTCATCGTTAGAATCATCAAGAGTATCTTCTTCATCAAGATTAATCAGAATAGAATCTAAGATACGAATAGAATCATCATAATCATTCATCTTAGCATCATTATTAGCATTAACTTCTTCCAACACATTAGGCATAGGTTGGTCAAAAGAAGGTAAACAATTTCTAAGAACAGAGACATGGGCCTTAGCTTGAGCCTGACACTTCTTACGACGCTCATTGGAAGATTGGTTACATTTTGTCTTGTTTGAAATATGTTGAGAACTAGGAGGAACAACAACCAGTTCCTTCACAGGTTCTATAGGAGGATTAGTGGGCTGAAAAGCAACACTAGGAGCTTGATTAACATAACTAGAAGCAATGGATAAAGGAGGTATGGAAGGGGTGGGAAAAATACCACGGTTAATATCCATCTGAGGCATCCTTAACTCAATAATCTTGCGATGTTTATAGGCTTGATATGAGAAAAAAAGGTTATCAGGTCGAGAAGAACATGAATTAGGTAATGAAGGCCAAAATAAGTCAAGGGTAGCACAATCCCTAGGCCTAGAAGTTTGATATGAACTATGATTAATTGTTTTCACTTCTTCATCATGAATGAACTTAATACACTTACGGATAGGAGAAGCAACAACATGCATAGCAGTCAACCAAGGCAAACCAAGCTTAACTTGAAACCGATTAGAAGTAGGGACAATAATGAAGGTAGTGTCCACAACTTTACCAAAAAGTTCCACAGGCAAGTTTTCAGAACCAAATGATGGATAGAGAAAACCATTACAAGTTTGGATCCACACATTAGATGTATTATAACAATCACATTGTAAGTTCTTCGAGAAAAGGTTTTATTCAGTAATGAAATTGACTAAGGATGTAGGACCAACAAGACAACCACGCGTAGGTATCTCAGCAATCCTAGCATAAATGTAGAGGGGACCATCAGGAGCTTTAATAGTCTTATAATCATCAAAGGTGATCGAGAGTTCCCTAGGTCTTTTATCCTTAGGTTGTTTTGGATCAGGTTTAGATTGAGTTTTTGGTTTAGGCTTAGGTTGACTTGGAACTTGAAGTTGAGTTTGAGATGGAGGTTGGGGTGGAGATACGGGTTGAGGAAAAACAACATGCTCCACATGGTTGACAATACGATTGAGATCATCCATCTTTGAATCATAAACAATATCCACAGAAGATGGCTGAACAATGGTATTAGTATCATGTATAGGAAAAGGATTCGTATAGATTTGGAGGAGAGATAGATTTGTTCCCACTACCATCAAAATTATCAATAGATAAAGCATTAGAATCAATTAAGTCTTGAACCTTATGTTTTAGAGAATAACACTTCTCAGTATCATGGCCATTCTGACAATGGTATTGACAAAAGGATTTGGGATCAAAGGATTTATATGCCATCATAGTAGGAAGAAGAGGTCAAATAGGAGGAAAATTAATCATATTAACAGTCAACAATCTACTCATAAGAGAATGTAAAGATTCAGAAAGAGGAGTAAATGTACGATTCAAATGAAAAGCAGTGAATGCAGAAGTGACATTGTTGGATGCAACAACAACTTGATCAGCAACTGCATTTGCTTGCTTATTTATCTTGACATAGTTGTTAGGTTTCTAAAACTTGTTGGGATTAAGAGAAGCATCACTCTTATCAACTGGAACAGGAGCCATTGGAGTGTTTCTCTCAAATTGACTCACTTGTAATTGATAATGGTGAAGCACTCAGCAAAGTTGTTGAAAAGAGGTAAATTCAGTAAGCATAATCTTATCTCTAATATCCTTTTGAAAATTTGAAATAAACATATGTTGAATATCAATATTAGGAACATGGTAAGAAATTTGAGCATACAAATGCTTAAATCTATCGATAAATTCAGTCAATTTTTCTTTAGTATTTTGTTTACAATGCATCAAATCAGTAAAGGACACTTGCAGACCAATGTTATCTTGGAACTATTGGATAAAGGCATTAGGAAGTTTTGGAAAAGAATCAATAGAATAAGGAGGCGAGGAACAATACCATTGCAAGGCCTTATCACAAAAGTTTCTAGCAAACAATTTGGCTAAAATCCTATGGTCATGAGCATAGACACTACAAAGGATTTGAAATATTTTAACATGGGTGATAGGATCTCCCTTACCATTGTAATTCTCAAGACAAGGCATATCGGCTTGCTAAGGGATAGTAGCATGAATAATATCTAGGGAGAAAGGACTACCCATGTCACATGTAGGAATACTAACCTTAGATTGAGTTAAGGACGCAAGTTGTTGTTGTAAAGAAGACATAGTATGAGCCAGACTATGTATTGTGGAATCATTAGAAGAAATGGGAGGCATATAAACATTAGGAACACTAGGAAAAGTTTAGGAAGCGGTGGGAATGGAAGACACAACCGGTGGAACACTTGGAACCATAGTTGGAAGAGGGTTGGAATAGGTAAAAGGAACACTATGGTAAGAAGGTTGTGAGGTAGGTAGAGACATCGATGGAACACTAACAGGAAAATATTGAAGTGGAAGATTTGAAGCTAGAGGATTGGAAAATGTAAGAAATGTAGTCACTAAAGGAGGAGTATAAGTAGGATTTCTAGATAAAGGAACGAAAGAAGGTTCCACACTAGTGACAGGAGGAGTAAATCCTAAATCTTGAGCTTCTTGAGATAAAGGTTTGACATTTAAATGCACAAGATGAGTGATACCATGTAAGAGATTAATACCTTGATCACTATCATGAAGGAATTTCTCAAGGGCCTCTATAGTCTGAATAGAATCTTGATTATGGTTTTCTTGAATAAGCCAATTTCCCATTTTATCAAGTTCAGTTGCAAGTTTTTGGACTTGTTCAGGAGGAACTCTTAAAGCATCATCCTCGTCATGAGATGAGTGAGAAGAGTTATGCTTCGTAGAAGGATTGGAATCACAAGTGATCAAATTTTCATCCAGGACCCTAAGGAAAGGAGAGGAAGACTCAGGATCAAAGGAATCCATCAGTTTGTGACTTCCTTTAACCAGGATATTATAAGCAGGACTAGAGATAGTAAAGCTCATACACCAATGTAATGCAGATGAACTAAACTAGGAAAATGTAAATGCAAAAACATAAAACAAGGCTAATCTAATATGCATGCAAGATTTAACATGAAATGTAAATCTAACACCACAAAAGAAAGAGTTGTCGTAAGCAGGCTCACCAAAATGTAAGATATAAAAATATATGGGCATAAAATGTATTTTAAGAAATCTAAGATGTGCAATTTGGTACGGAATTGATGATTGGATATATGTGTATTTATTAATGCTCTTTATATTTGAAAGGTTTGGGGAAGATAAGATTCTCCTCCTAGTCCAAAATTTCACAAAGGAAAGATCCACTTTGATCAACCATAAGAAAATGGTCAATGCACAAATGCATCAATCGATCGAAAATAAGAAGAAAACCTTACATTCCCCATTTATGGGGAAAGAGGGTGTGTAATAGATCTGAAATGATTAAAACCTTAATTGAAATGAATTGAAGACAAATACTAACATCAAAGTATAGCAGATCTGGAAATTGTTGTTTTCTGGTGTCTGTATCAGGTTTTTGGAAATTCTGCAACCAGATTTGGAACATAAACATAGAGATGGAGAAAACCCAGAAATCTTTTTTCCTTTATGTGCTAGGTCGAGCTTGAACCAGATGCAGGTCGACCTTGACCTACGTTGCTCCAACGGAAATTCTGCTCGCAGATACTGAAAGTTGGCCGAAAAGGGTATCTGATGTATGCACCCTAAAATGGTCGCCTAGACTATGGGCCCCCATTCTTCAATTTATCAAATGACATAATCAATTTATCAAATTCCTGAATCAATGTCTTGCAGAATTTTCAATTCAAATCAATTTCCTTGATCAAATCATAATTAATTCAATTATTTCAATATTTCCTAAGGTTTGATCATTTCATCAATAATCTTATTTAATTAAAAGAAAATACCCCTTTTAATTAAATAAAATGATCTTATTTAATTAAAAGAAAATCTTTTTTTATTAAATAAAATAATCTTATTTAATTAAAAGAAAATCTCTCTTTTAATTAAATAATCTTATCTTATTTAATTAAAATCTTTTTTTTAATTAAATAATCTTATTTAATTAAAAGAAAAAATCCCTCTTCTAATTAAATAAATAAAATCCCCACTTAAAGCTCTCTTTTTTATGAAAAAAAGAAAATAAATCAAATAAAAAATAAATAAAACTCCTTTTCTCCACACATATTCCTAAGTGGTGGGCTTTTTTCCTCTCACTTGCCTTTTAGGGATTTATCCCACATTGCTCTTGAGGATGTATTCCTCTCCACACTTTCCTTTATAAGGAGTCGTCTCCTTCTCATTTGAGAGAGATCAAGTTTTCATGTTATTGTTATGCTACAGGTTTTGGAGAGCGCTTTTGGAGGAGAGTTTGAGCACTTGAGCTTGAACATTGCAACTTCTCTTTTCTTGTCTTCTTCTCTCATGCATCCATGACAATCCATTTAGATTACTCTTGCACTTGCATGTTAGATTAGATTCGTATTTCATTTCATAGAATAATCTTGCATGCGTATTTCCTTTCATAGATTAATCTTGCATATTTTCTTTCATAGATTATTTTGCTTTCATGTATTGTTATCATATAGAATAGCTTCCATTTTCATTTGCATGCATATTTGATGATCATGGAGACTAGCATTCTTGCTTTTCCTCTTTGAATCTCTCATTTCATGGTGTACTTGCATGGGCATAAAATAGGTATAAACTGAGGGCCTTCATCACAAACCCTTGCACTCCATGAATAGGGAGCTATGAGTCACCATTTGAGACCTCATTCTTGAGCAATCTTGAATACAATGACTCATAAAAGTGTGTCAACATTTTAGCACACATTTTTGGCACCCATCGTGGGGCAGAACATCCATTTATGTCATCACATTCAAAAATTCCTTCTATATTTTGTCTATTATTCTCTCAGTGTCTTTGAATCTCTCATTTTGAGCCAAATCTGACCCCACCATCACGTCCGAAATGTCGTTTCGATTGAAAACAAGTATAAACTCGCTCATATCTAGTGAAAGTCAAATATGTGGCAAATTTCTTTTGCCCAAGGACGTATGACCCATTACATAGAAATCGAGGAAAATTTCATATTTTCTTGCACGTAGGCCGAGGCAAATTTTAAAAAAAAATATGAATTAAAAAAATATATATATAAAAACTAGATTTTTTTACTGTGTTTAATTTGACGGTCGTCAAACCATCATTATGCATGGACTGCTGTGACAGCCATGAAACCGTCAATTTTAATGCCATAGTCTGCTGACGTCAGTAGAGTTTAAAAAGTCTTTGCCTTCACCATTGGAGTTTTTGAAATTGCAGCCTAACTTCAAATGATCATATCTTGCTCATTTTAGGTCCAAATTGAGTGCAATTTTTTTGATTTTGGGTAGAATTGTCTGAAGATTTATGGGTTACTCTTATTTTCTGAATTTGAGTCATAGATTTATCAGAAATTGTAGGTTTTCATCACTGTACCTGTTTAATCCTTTGTTTTGCAGCTTCCAAAGCCTCGTACGGGCTCATACGGTAACATTTTTCAGAGCAATTTTTTTTGAAAGTGTGTTATTTTTTATCTACTTTCTGAATATACAATCAAATTTATGATTTTCTAATTTTTCTAATGCTGATGAGTTTTGGGCTTTGTTGTTCTCTGACTTATCTTGTTGATTACAGCCTAACATTGGTTTGCAGGATGTTTAAAAAGAAGACTAAAAATATAGACTACTAACGAATCATCTTACAGGTTGCCTTGATCAATAAAACGCTAAATATTATGCTTGCATTTTGTTTTGTTTTGTTAAAATAGGAACGCACATGCAAGAATTTTTAAAATTAACTTATATTTGATGTTTTAGGGACGAAAATAATGTCAATAAAATATGCTCTCACCCATTTGGGATGATCAAAAATCCAGAAACATTGTTGTCATCTTCTTATGTGTCTGAAGTGTCTTTTTAGATTGTAACCCTAAGAATTATATGAACGTATCCTCTCCCCTCGCCTTTGTGGATCTTGGTTGTAAGAGAAATTTATATAATTATTTTAGCGTGGCTACCTCCCGAGATCTTTAACAGAACCGGTGAGAGTGGATTGCCCAACCGGTAACAGGCTAAAGCCAAGCCCATCCAAACCGATATATAAAAAATGACATTGTGATTAATCTCACAGTGAACAAGTGTCGATTTCGCTATGCTGACAGAAGATCTTCCTCAGTACCCTCGTGGTGCATAAAAACCTACAGAACGTAACTTTTGTAGGCTGGGAGGCCTCCTTAACGGGGCTAATCTGCCGCATGTATAGCCGCCTGAACGAATGCCGTGACTAAAAACTTTGTTCTAGTGGCCAAAATACCTCTATCTATTGGTGCGAAAGGTCAGAGACCGACTAAGATATCCCACATTTTCAGGGCTCTTAGTAGAGACAATGGTCCTTTGGGAAGTGATTCCCTTGGGATTCAAATCTTGGTGTGCCTGGGAAGTGAGTGCACTGTAAGGAGGAGCCTGTGTCTCTAAGCTTCTAAGTTGTCCGCTATGAGTAGGCGTGGTTGAACTTCGGTTCAAGTGGGAATTCAATAGATATTGCCCTGGCTTACCTAGGTTGTGGTGCAAGTGTTCTTTTTACAACTAACAATCTGCTTGATGTGTCTTGCATGAGTGAAACATCAAAACGTACACCAAATATCAAAGCAAACATCAAAACGATCAACAAATCTACATTCTTAAGTGTCAAACTGTCAACTTGCTCAATTTGCTATCCTATCATTTCTAGTCTTCCTTGGTCGATCTGGGTTAGATTAGGTCACTTACCCCACTGTTAGAAGCTTGTTTACACTTTGGATTCTTGCATTTTGACCTCTTGAACTAGTAATCTTTGGTTTCACAAGTGACCTTGCTTGGTGTTGGTGAGCTAGAAATTGTCCTTGTTGAGAAGATAAACCTTTAGATCCTTTGATAACACACATGGAGATTTTTAGTAGTCTCTTGTCCATTCACTTCCATACAAATTCAAATTCAATCAATATAACTTGGGTAAATCATCCTCCTGATCCATATGTGTTAGGTGATCCATATGTGTTAGGGTATTCACCCGTTTAGTGGGCACCTTTTTGGTAGTGTTGGTTTATGCCTCTTGCAAAATTCTACCTTATCACCTCTCTTTTGGACAAGTGAGTGTTTTTACTATCCTGGTTTGGTACCAACATTTCTTAGGGTCATCCTATCACCTAGTACCTTTTCTTTCATTCCAGTTACAACAAGATATCAAGTAGATCAAGGAAAGCGACCTCAAGTAGTCTTTAACCAATTACCCTTAGTTAAAACTTGCCAAAAACGTAAGGGAAAAGAGCCTTTATTTGATCAATCACCCAGGAACAACTCAAAAATTTGGTTTGACTCCAAGAGTAACCTTAGTGAGTTGAGTACACCCTTAGCATCTTCTCGCTCAGATATGGATATGAGTTACATAGTGAATCGACAAGAGAGGGGAGAAATGGATAAATGCCTTGATGATATATTTGAAAGACATAGAGATACCATTCTATTTGGCAGTTCCTCTCACAAAATTTGACCAGTCTCACCCCTCATCTCAACTAGATATATGGATGTACACCAAAGGGCTGAGAGAGGTAAGAGGCAAGCCTATCAAGATGAACAATCACAACATGATAACCAAGCTTATGAACCTTATGACACTCGTGTGAATGCAACATACACCAATTACTTGTTTAGAAATTCAAGACCAAGTTCACCACTCAAAACATCTTCAAGATACACGAGTGAAAGACTTAAGAAAATTGAGCTTGAAAAGAAAGCCTTCCTAGATGAACAAGCTACAAAGGAAGAGCAATTTAGACTCCTAGAGTTGGAAAGACAAGCCTTGTTGGAGATGGAAAGGAAATCCTTTCAGGAAGAGCAAGATAGACTCTTGGCTCAACAACTTAATGATCATTTCAACAACATGCGTGTTGGTGGTGGAAACAACTCTCCTCCATCCACCCCTCCTAAGACTCCACAAAGTGGAAGACATTTGAGAAAACTGTCATGATCTCCTAGCCCTAGAGGAAGAAGGGCTTCAAGACATGATCATTATAGGAGACTAACACCTCCTAGGAGCTCAAGACAACCTTCACAACATGCTCACCATGGTTCACAATATAGGGGTAGTAGCTCGAGTTTTGACCTCACCTCCCAGGACTTCATGAAAATGAAACAAGAACCACTTTTCCAATAGTATGTGGAGAAATATTTAGAGAAAAACAAAGACAAGTTCCTAGAGATTTTAATCAATAAGGGTGCTGGAGTCCCCTACAACTTTGATGTGGACAAGAAGATTAAGAAGCAAGGTCCATCTCAAGAAGAAGAGATCAAACAACTTAAGAGCGTGATGGAAAAGATGTTGGCACCCAATAATTCATTCTCACTTGATTCAATTTGTCCTAATCCTTTTGACAAAAGTGTTAACATGAAAGAATTCCCTAGAAAGGTTGAGATCCCTCAATATGACAAGTATGATGGAAATGGAGATCCACATGATCACGTACACCAATTTTATACCACAAGTTTTGAGTTCTAACAAGATGACTCGTACCTCATGAGATTGTTCCCAAGGAGTCTTAAGGGTCAAGCGATAGAATGGTTCACCGACATAACTCCCCCTGTTAAGAATTTCAAAGAGCTCGTCCATAGATTCATTCAACGCTTTGCATACAATCTTTCAAGATCTATCACCATGTTGGACTTATGCAACTTAAAGAAAAATCAAGTGGAATCCTTAGTTACTTTCTTGCAAAGGTGGAGACAACAATGCTCTTGCTACCCTATGAACATTCCTGAAAATTAAAAGATTGACATCCTTGTTAGCAACTTGGTTCCCGAATTACATTATGAAGTTAGGAAGATGGCTTTTTATTCCTTTGACACCATGGTTGAAACCACATGTAGGATTGAGGATGTTTTGAAATTCCTTATCTTCTTTCGTGATCTCAATCAAAATTTTCTATCTTAAACAGTTGATTGATTTTGGGGCATTCTCTTTCTTAAGGCAAATTCTCTTTCTTCTCTCCATTTCTTTCCACATCTTCCAAACTTCTATCTTCCATTCGCTTTCACCCTACTTCTTTTCTTCTAATTCAACCTTGGGGCATAATATTTCATGCTTGATGGTCTAGCTTGGTTTTTTGATCCTTATATCTTTCATCTTACATCAATAACCTTATCTTTAGTTCGATTTGATCAAATTTATCAATTTTTTGGTTCTCCTCTATCTCATTTTGATTTTGATCACAAGGGGGCAGTAACTATCAAACTTCAATCCTTGATTCAGCTTTATCAATCCTATCAATTGCTCTGCTTGGGCCAACCTTTCTTGAGATTCTTATCTTGTACATGTCAATTACCTATTTACAAGGGTGTTGACCTTGTCTTTTTCAAACTTATCTTTGTCCTGATGTGTTCCCATCCATCGATCACATGTCTGGGTTGTTTTGTGATCCCAAATCGATCTCACACTTCAATTGCATTCTTTGACTACATGTGTTCCCATAAAGATCACACATTAATCAAAGAGGGGCAAATGTACCCTAAAATGGTCGCCTAGACTATGGGCCCCCATTCTTCAATTTATCAAATGACATAATCAATTTATCAAATTCCTGAATCAATGTCTTGCAACATTTTCAATTCAAATCAATTTCCTTCATCAAATCTTAATTAATTCAATTATTTCAATATTTCCTAAAGTTTGATCATTTCATCAATAATCTTATTTAATTAAAAGAAAACACCCCTTTTAATTAAATAAAATGATCTTATTTAATTAAAATAAAATCTCTTTTTATTAATAAAAATAATCTTATTTAATTAAAATAAAATTTCTCTTTTAATTAAATAATTTTATCTTATTTAATTAAAATTTCTTTTTTTTAATTAAATAATCTTTTAATTAAAAGAATAAATCCCTCTTCTAATTAAATAAATAAAATCCTCACTTAAAGCTCTCTTTTTGATGAAAAAAGGAAATAAAACAAATAAAACTCCTTTTTCTCCACACATATTCCTAAGTGGTGGGCTTTTTTCTTCTCCCTTGCCTTTTAGGGATTTATCCCACATTGCTCTTAAGGATGAATTCCTCTCCAAACTTTCCTTTATAAGGAGCCCTCTCCTTCTCATTTGAGACAGATCAAGTTTTCATGTTATTGTTATGCTACAGGTTTTAGAGAGCGATTTTGGAGGAGAGATTGAGCACTTGAGCTTGAACATTGCAACTTCTCTTTTCTTGTCTTCTTCTCTCATGCATCCGTGACAATCCATTTAGATTACTCTTTCACTTGCATGTTAGATTAGATTCACATTTCATTTCATAGAATAATCTTGCATGTGTATTTCCTTTCATAGATTAATCTTGCATATTTCCTTTCATATATTAGTTTGCTTTCATCCATTGTTATCATATAGAATAGCTTCAATTTTCATTTGCATGCATATTTGATGATCATGAAGATTAGCATTCTTGTTTTTCCTCTTTGAATCTCTCATTTCATGGTATACTTCCATGGGTATAAACTAGGTCTAAAATGAGGGCCTTCATCACAAACCCTTGCACTCCACGAATAGGGAGCTATGAGTCGCCATTTGAGACCTCATTCTTGAGCAATCTTGAATACAATGACTCATAGAAGTGTGTCAACATTTTAGCACACTTCTGAATCTACTCTGTAATTTGTTGTGATGTACCTGTACCTACAATAAAAATGGTTTTGTTTGTTGGGGGTGGTGTTTGCCTTGGTCAAACCGCAGTTTGGAATTACCCTTATAATAGAATTGAAATTGCAGAGATAAACAAAGTAAATGAACAAATTCACCTTGCTTGTATAGAAACCCTTGTGGTGGATTCAAATCCTTGGATCCACAAGTAAGGATGTAGAATGTATAATGTAGGGTGTAGGATGTCTCAAATCAATTGTCTTTAGATCTTCAACACCAATATTGAATAGATATTGGAATAGAAAGAATCTTGAATGGATGTAGATGGAGAAATCTTCAACAAGAGGGCTCCATAGAGTTTGAATCCTTCAATGGCTACCAATGGATCTCCTTGATGAATTGGATGCTTGAATGCTTGAGAGTAGATGATCACTTCAATAGATTATGCACAGATACTCATGTGTGTGGATGATATTGCTTCCTTTTTGCGTATTAAGTGCTTCAAGTCTTTTTGCTCTCTAAATCTTGTCTTAGAGAAAATGAGAGGAGAAGGTTTCCTTATATACAAATATAAGGCACAAAATTCTAGAGAGGTCGACATAGGAGAATTAAATTCCAATTAGGCCTATACCTCTAGAAGTGGACCTATATTAAATATCTTTTTAAGAGTTGTTACTTCAGAGTCTGAAACAGCCGACCCAGAAGCGGTAAATAATTCTTTCCAAACCCCGACATCCAGAAGTCATAAAAACTTGAAATTTGGACCCTGGGTTAGGGTTGAGGCCAAACTTGACCAAGGTTAGGGTCGAGATTGACCATGACCTAGGTCAGGGTTGAGGTCGACCTTAACCCAGAAGGTCAACCTTGACCCTGAGGTCAAGAACCCCAAATTCTCAGTGCAGAATATCAGAAATAGGTAGGAGAGAAGTGGAAAATAGGGCATAATATGAGAAAAATCCAAATCCAAGTCAAAGACCCATCCAAGGTGTTTGACATGACCCCAACCAACTTACTCAAAGGGATAAACTAGTCCTAAATGGATGTGCTTATATTTTCCAACGATACATTTTGCCCCCACTTTAGCAAGAGTATGGACTCGATGCAAACTCTTGGTAAAGGATATCACAAAGAAAAGATGATCTTATTGAAATCAAAGAGACAAAGCAATCCTCAAGCCCCCAAGGACTCAATTCTTTGTCAACCCCAAGATTAAAATAAGAGAGACGTCACCATTCAAAGAGAAAGAGAGAGGGTGTGATTACCTCACCCAATGAGAATATATGTCATATTGTGAATCACACAGGGAAAATAGTGCAGCTGGAAAGATGAAGTTGAAGCACCTAGTGAATGTGGCTACTCACTAGTCAACCCATCAAGGATTCACTCTTAGGAATATTCTATGCCAAAAGAGCAAAGTAAAAACTAGAGAGATCCAGTCTTAATGACACCTTCCAACCTTAAGGGATCAAAACTTTGTAAATTGAAAGTGGAGGGATCAAGAGATCCTACAAGGTAAAAATCCATGCTTTAAGGATTAGTCTCTAATTTATAAATGGAGAAAAAAGTTGTAAGTTTGAAAATATTTTGAAAGTGTGTGTTTGCAAAAAGTGAGCAGAGTGTATGCCCCCACGTTAAAGTCATTGCTATCACTTTAACAGGAGCAATGACTTTAACAGAAACATAAACAACTCCACTGATTTCATTTCCACTACGAGATGCCCCCAAGCAAAGAAAAATCAAGGGAAATACCACTTAAACATACAGAGAACACAGAAGGGATCTACTTAGCATGGGGTAGGTATGATCATAATATATATATATATATATATATATATATATATATATATATAATTGCAAATGAATTGGCATCATTCCCCAAAGAAAGTAGAACTAGAATCACAAATTAAACCCCGATTTTGTTTGTTGAGGGGATGGGTTTGCCTTGGTCAAACCCCGGTTTTGGAATTACCCTTATAATAGAATTTAAATTGCAGAGATAAACAAAGTAAATGAACAAATTCACCTTGCTTATATAGAAACCCTTGTGGCGGATTCGAATCCTTAGATCCACAAGTATGGATGCGTCAAATCGATGTAGAATGTAGAATGTAGGATGTCGCAAATCAATTATCTTTAGATCTTCATCACCAATCTTGAATGGATCTTGGAATAGGAAGAAGCTTGAATGGATGTGGATGGAGAAATCTTCAACAAGAGGGTTCCACAGAGCTTGAATCCTTCAATGGATACCAATGGATCTCCTTGATGAATTGGATGCTTGAATGCTTGAATGCTTGAGAGTAGATGATCGTTTCAATAGATTATGTGTAGATGCTCATGTGTGTGGATGATATTGCTTCATTTTTGCATCTTAGGTGCTTCAAGTCTTTTTGCTCTCCAAATCTTGTCTCAGAGAAAATAAGAGGAGAAGGCTTCCTTCTTTACAAATCTAGGGCACAAACTTTTAGATAGGCCTGTTGAAGACAATTATTCAATTATGTATTATCATTGATGTTACACATGTATTTACACTTATGTAATGATGTTACACAATGTCTACATTCAGACCGAGCACAGTTGGTGAATGGAAAGAGTTTTTAGTGTTGACCAAGATCAGTTGGGTATTGAAAATGTTCAGTGTTGACCGAGTCACTCAGGCATTTGAATCATAGTCGGGCATCAAAGAAACTCTATTAACTGAGTTTATTATTTAGTGTCAGTCGACTAACAATGGTTTACATTCTATATTAATTGGTTATATGAGGCTGACTGAATTGTGATATATTACTTATTTAGAAGTATATTCAAGCCGACTTGACATGGCTTATCATATATATGAAAGGTCAAGTTTGGATTGAATGTGAGAAAAGTGTGTGCAAAAGTTGAAGATAAGCATAAGTGTGGAATTCTGTGATATGAAGAGTGAAGGAAAAAATAGATGGGATTCTAATTGAGTACAGAACACTCGGAGCTGCAATAGAATATTTGATCAACAAGCATCCAGTTATAATCAAAATAGAGATTTGAATCAGCAAAGATAGTTGCTTACATATACAGGTCAATTCATTGTTACTTTCTAACAATTGTAGCAGTGATCTCAAATCTCTTAACAAAGTATACTTAATAGTCTTTTTGTAAATCCTCTCACAAGGTAGCATTCATATGTTAAAGTGCTAAAAACCTCTAACAAGGCCACTCCTCACAAGGTGATTTAAATCCTCTAACAGGGTCACACCTAATAGTGTGTTTTGTAACCTTTAACAGGTTTGGATCCTAACAGGGCTCACTTCAGAAGAGTGAAAAATAGCAACTAGTTACATTGATGGTTTTTCCCATATTGGGTTTCCATGTTAAATCTTGGTGTCACCTGTGTATATTTTATTTGTTTCATGCTTTATGTTTCAACACTTAATCACTAAAGTATAATTGCATTGGATATCATAAAGATTACTTTAACACCCAAGTTACAGAAGAATATCTTAATTAACTAAGTAATTTTATATTGTTTAAGACATCTAAGGGACAAGGGATTTGTTTTGGAGTAACTGATTCACCCCTCCCCTCTCAGTTACTTATCTCATTTCCAACAATTGGTATCAGAGCATCAAGTGATTTTAGAGAAGGTTTCAAGGCCTAAGCTAAAGATTAGAGATGTCTTACATAAGGGAGATCCCAAAGCTAAATAAAGACAACTTCCTTGCATGGAAAGAGCTGGTGAAACTACATCTATCTACTATTGGAGATGTTGGTTTGTAATTTTTGGACAACAAATATGTGGAACCAATAGGGACTATGACTGTAGAATAGATGATGGAACGAAAGCTTCATAACATAATGATGATTGATATAGCTTCTTCACTCAGCTACTCAGAATTTGATGAAGTCAAGGACTGCCCTACAACCTATGATATGTGGAGGAAATTATAGGACATTCATGGAAGAGATGCAAATGTAAAGCGAGACAAAGCAGAAAGTCTCAGAGGATAATTTTTCCAGATGAAAATGAAAGAAGGAGAAGACATTACAAGATACAGTAAAAGAATCAAGAAGATTGTGAGTGCCATCAGAGCTACCAGAGGAATAATTGAATATACAACAGTGGTCAGCAAGGTATTAAGAACTTTACTTCCTATCTATGCTATTAGAGTTTAGATATTCAAGAGATGAGGTGCAAAAAGGATATAACTCTAGATACATTAGTTGGAAGGCTTACAACTTTTGAGATGGACAACTTTGACAATTATTCTCCTAGCTCTAGCAATCTTGAGTCTACATTCAAAACTAAATTAAACCTTGGTAAGAAGGACAGATACTCAAAAGGGAAGCAGATTGAAAGTGATAGTGATGACGAATCTAATGATGACGATCTAGATATAATTGAAGCATTACTTGCAAGGAGAGCTTCCAAAGGTAAATACAAAGGTAAAATGTCATTTATTTGTTTCTCATGCAATGAGGTTGGTCACATTGCTGCCAAGTGTCCAAACAAAGAAGACAAAGATGAGAAAAATTTCAACAAGTACAAAGGCAATACAAATTTCAAGAACTACAAGAGCTACAAGGACAAAGGTAAGAAGTCTTGTTATATTTCCAAGGATTCTGACAGTGATGAAGAAGAAGATGAAATGGTTTATATTGCTATTAAGGATGAGTTAGATGAAGAAGATGAAAAGACATCACTTTTCTCACATATCAGTAAAAATGACACATAGATAATTGATAGTGGTTGTTCTCATCACATGACTGGTGATAAGAAAAAATTTGAACATCTTGAATGCTATGATGGTGGGAGTGTCAATTTTGGGAATGATGAACCCTGCTATGTGAAAGGAAAAGGTTGCAGTACTTTGACAAGAGGAGTCAAATGTGATAATGCTTATTAGGTCAAAGGACTAAGGAGAAATCTACTCAGTGTAGCACAACTGAACAACATTGGCTTCAAGGTAGAATTCATGAATGGTAAGGCCAAGCTCCTGGATGGTAAAGGGAACCTGGTTGGAATTGGCAGGCAAACAAAAGGTAATCTATTCTATCTTGATCTCACTAAAGGTTCATGCTTCATTGCACAAGTAGAATAAAGTTGGCTTTGGCATAAAAGGTTGTGTCATCTAAATTTTGATAATCTGATAAACATAAGCAAGAACAAGAGAGTTAGAGGTATTCCTATTTTGAAGAAACCTGAGTTAGCAATATGCAAACAATGTCAAATCGGAAAGATGAGCAAGACAAGTTTCAAGAGCAAGAATTACAATACTGATGAAATCTTGGAATTGGTAAACACTGATCTTTGTGGACCAATTAGAACAACAAGCTATACTAGAGAGAAATATTTTATTCTGTTTGTTGATGATCATTCTAGAATGATGACTATCGTGTTTCTCAGAGAAAAATCAGAAGCTTTTCATAAATTCAAATGGTATCTTGCAAGAGTTGAAAATGAAACAAGAAAGAAACTAAAATGTCTAAGATCTGATAGAGGATGAGAATTCATTTCTAATGAGTTCAATGACTTCTATAATGAAAGAGGAATCAAAAGACAAGTATCTGACCTTGGTACACCCCCGCAAAATGGAATAGCAGAAAGAAGAAACATATCCCTTATGGATTGTGCCAAAACTCTAATGATTGAAAAGAATGTTGTTGCCAAATACTAGAAGGAGTCCATCAACACTATAGTGTTCACCTTGAACTGAGTTCAACTGAATAAAGGTAGCAACCAGACACCTTTTGAATTATGGTATGGCTATAAACCTAATGTTCATTATTTCAAAGTATTTGGAAGTAAATGTTATACCTTGAAGGAAGCAAGAAATGGAAAAATAGATGAAAAAAGTGATGAAGGAATATTCCTAGGCTACTCATGCAAAAGCAAAGCATACAAATGTTTGAATCTTACTACTCATAAAGTCATAGAAAGTGTACATGTCAAGATTGATGAGTTTGCAGAAAGATATGAAGAGCAAAGCAGTAAAGAGCCTGAAGACTACATGAACTCTGTGTCTCATGAACCTGATATTATGCCTATGACTCGAGCAATGGTGATTGGATAGCAAAATTGTCAACCAGTGAATATACTAACACAAACTATACAACCTAAGTTGTAGAATGTGCAACCTGAGCTGTTGGTAGAAGAGACCTAGTCACAGATAGAGGGAACCTGAGTCACAGACAGTGGAACCTGAGCATCAGATAGAAGAACATGAAAGAATTTTTGAGAATGATAGACCTAGTGGATCAAGTCCAAAATCAAGACTGAAGGATCCAGTACTTTCTATATATGTTAGAAGGCATCATGCACCTGAGAAAATAATTGGAGATCAGACAGAAGGTGTAATGACAAGGAACAAAATCAAAGGTACATGTTTACTAAGTGAATTTGAACCTAGAACTATTAAAGATGCATTAAATGATGAAAGTTGGATAGAGGCAATAAATGAAGAAATTGAGCAGATTGAGAAGAACAAAACTTGGACTCTTGTGCCTAGGCCAAAGGACAAGAATGTGATTAGAACCAAGTGGGTTTTTAGAAATAAGATGAATGAAAATGGTGAAGTTTCTAGAAACAAGGCCAGACAAGTTTGTAAAGGATATGCTCAAGAAGAGGGTATTGATTATGGAGAAACTTTTGCTCTTGTTGCAAGACTTGAAGGAGTCAGAACTCTTCTTGCATATGTTGTACATAAAGGATACAAAGTATATCAAATGGATGTGAAATCTACATTTCTAAATGGAATCCTGGAAGAATAAGTGTACATTGAACAACTTGAAGGATTTTTTGATCCTAGCAGAAGGAATATGGTTTGCAAGTTGCACAAAGCATTGTATGGACTGAAGCAAGCGCCCAGAGCCTGGTATGAAAGACTGCATGGTTACCTAGTAAATATTGGATTTCAGAGACCCAACGATAACAATAGCCTGTACATCAAAGAGGGACCACAAAACAAAATATTGTTAGCAGAGATAGTCATTGATGACATATTATTCACTGGATATGATGACTTATGCAAAGCATTCTCTGTAGCTATGAGTAAAGAATTTGAGATGTCTATGTTTGGTGAGATAAAATTCTTTGTTGGATTACAAGTTCATCAAATGAAGGATGGTATCTACATTACTCAATCAAAATATATCAATGAGATACTCAAGAAATTTGGAATGGAAGGTACCAAACCTGTTGGAACACTCATGTGTACTGGACAAAAATTATCTAAAGATGATGATTCAAAGGAGGTAGATCAGACCAACTACAGATCCATGATTGGAAAATTGCAATATGTTGTTCACACCAGACCTGATATTACATTAGCAGTTGGTATTGTTGCAAGATTTTCAACTAATCCCAGAGACAATCACCTAATGGCAATCAAAAGGATTTTGAGATATCTGAAGGGTATTGAAGACTATGGTTTATGGTATAAGAAAGGTGGGAACTTTGATTTGAAGACATTCATTGATGCTGGTTGGGCTGGAAGTGTTGATGAAAGGAAAAGCACCGGTGGTGGATCTTTCTTTCTTGGAAAGAGGTTAGTATCTTGGACTAGCAAGAAATAAAATTGTATGTCTCAGTCTAAAACAGAGGCATAATAAGTTGCTACAGCAGTGAACTGTTCAAACATCATGTGGTTCAAGCAGTTGTTGTCAGGAATGAAGGAAGAAGTGAAAGAACCAATTATTATCTACTGTGACAACACCAGTGCCATTAAAATTTCAAAGAATCATGTGATGCACACCAAAACCAAGCATATAACAATAAAGTATCACTTCTTGAGGGAATTAGTACAGAATAAAGAAGTAAAGTTGGAATATGTAAGTACTAAAGAACAAGTTGCAGACATATTCACCAAACCTTTACCTAAGGATGCATTTTTGTATCTTAGAGGAAAGATAGGGGTGCTTCCCCTAACTGAAGCTCACTAAAATATAGTTTAGTGATGTATCAACCTAAGCCACAGTGAAGATCTATCAGTTGATGCAGGTACACCAGAGCCCATTGCAGATGAATTAGTACACTCAGGTACATTACAACTTCAAAGAGAAATAGTATTTGTGGAGATGGAGTCTTTGGCATCTGTTGTCAAAGAGGGAGAGTTTTCTATAATACATAATAATAATACATAAGAGGGAGAGTTTTCTATAATACATAAGAAATTACTTAAGGGAGAGTTCATTAATGATCATAACAAAAAGAGGGAAAGTTTGATGTCAGAGGGAGAAATCTTATCAAGAGACAAAGTTTGATGAAAGAGGGAGTTTTTGGATGAGAATCAGAATGAAGCTAAAGACATTAAAGAAAGTTTTTTGTTGCTCTACAATTCTTTGTATTATGACATGTGTTTCCATCAATGCCAAAGAGGGAGATTGTTGAAGACAATTATTCAATTGTGTATTGTCATTGATGTTACACATGTATTTACACTTATATAATGATGTTACACAATGTCTACATTTAGACTGAGCACAGTTAGTGAATGGAAAGAGTTTTTAGTGTTAACTGAGATCAGTTGGGTATTGAAAATGTTTAGTGTTGACTGAGTCACTCGGGCATTTCAGTCATGGTTGGGCATCAAAGAAAATCAATGTTAACCGAGTTGATTATTCAGTGTCAGCCGACTAACAATGGTTTACATTCTATAATTAATTGGTTATATGAGGTCGAATGAGTTGTGATTTATTACTTATTTAGAAGTATATTACAGTTGGCTTAACAGAGCTTATCATATATATGAAAGGTCAAGTTTGGATTGAATGTGAGCAAAGTGTGTGCAAAAGTTGAAGAGAAACAAAAGTGTGGAATTATGTGATATGAAGAGTGGAGGCAAAATCAGATGGGATTTTGATTGAGTACAAAACACTCAGAGCTGAAATAGAATATTTGATCAACAAGGATCCAGTTATAATCAGAACAGAGATCTAAATCAGTGAAGACAGTTGCTTACATATACAGGTCAATTCATTGTTACTTTCTAACAATTGTAGCAGTGATCTCAAATCTCTTAACAGAGTAGACTTAACAGTCTTTTTGTAAATCCTCTCACAAGGTAGCATTCCTATGTTGAAGTGCTAAAGACCTCTAACAAGGCCACTCCTCACAGGGTGATTTAAATCCTTTAATAGGGTCACACCTAATAGTGTGTTTTGTAACCTTTAACAAGGCTGGCTCCTAACAAGGCTCACTTTAGAAGAGTGAAAAATAGTAACTAGTTACATTGGTGGTTTTTTCCCATATTGGGTTTCCACGTTAAATCTTGGTGTCACCTGTGTATATGCTATTTGTTTCATTCTTTATGTTTCATCACTTAATTACTAAAGTATAATTGCATTGGATATCATAAAGATTGCTTTAACACCTGAGGTACATAAGAATATCTTAATTAACCGAGTAACAGTGTTATATTGTTTAAGACATCTAAAGGACAAGGGATTTGTTTTGGAGTAACTGATTCACCCCTCCACTCTCAGTTACTTATCTCATTTCCAACAAGGCTGAAATAGGAGAATTAAATTCCAATTAGGCCTATACCCCTAGAAGTGGAACTATATTAAATATCTTTTTAAGAGTCATTACTTCGGAGTCCGAAACAACCGACCTGGAAGCGGGAAATAATTCTTTCCAAACCCCGACATCTGAAAATCATAGAAACTTGAAATTTGGACCCTGGGTCAGGGTCGAGGTCGACCTTGACCCAGAAGGTTGACCTTGCCCTTGAGGTCAAGAACCCCAAATTCTCAGTGCAGGATATCAGAAATAGGTAGGAGAGAAGTGTAAAATAGGGCAAAACAGGGGGAAAATCTAGATCCAAGTCAAAGACCCATTCAAGGCATTTGACATGACCCCAAACCACTTACTCAGAGGGCTAAACCAGTCCTAAATGGAAGTGCTTCTATTTTTTGATGATACAGTATGCTAGAAGATATATCATAAATTAAATATATAATGTAATCTTCTCTCCAAAGAGATTGATGGTTAGGATAAGATGTAGGAGAGGAAGGAAGATCTAGAGGGGTACTATGCTTAATCTTTTGTAGTAAGGTACCTTTGGGAAGTTAAAGTTTGCTACTCTGTAATGTAAAATTTATAAGAGGATTAAAGTTGTCTTTATAGGAAAAGATACCTTAGGAGAGGTGAAAGTATGATTCATCAATGCTTTGTCTATGAGAGATGCATCGTGTGGGTGTAGAAAAGGTAGATTGTCATTGAGAGAAGTAGTATCTTTATCTTGCTTCAAAATATCCTTATGAGTAATAGCTTCTTTAGGAGAGAGAAAAACATAACTCATAAAGGCCGCATCTATACTAGGAATGCCAATGAAATACATAGAAAGTGGGCTATCATTAGGAGAAGTAGCCATGATATCATCCTCTTGCTTCAAATGATCCTCATAGGGAAGGTATATTTTAGGAGAAAGATCACCATTGTTCTTGAAGGCATCTTTATTAGGAGGGAGATCTTCAAAAGAAGTGATGAAAATATCTTCTACCACCAAATTGTCCTTATGACTAAGATTAATTTTAAGAGAGGGTATATTAGGAGTATGGATGAAATGAAGAACTAAATTCCATTATATGCATGAAAGGGAACATCTTGAAACTCTTGAAGAAAACTTGAAATTGAATTAACAAATGAAGATAACAACTTCATTCAAACAAATGAAATTGAGATACATGAAATGTAACAACAATACATGAAATGAAATATTTTTGCACTTTTTATTATTTTTTTAACATACAATACAAGAATGAAGTAGATTTATGAGATAAGTGCAATTTTTATTTTTATTTTTATGTCTTTTTTCCCAATGAATGCATCTAAATGTAAATAAAATCATCTAACTAAATGCCTAAAATGCAATAATGCAATGCATACATATCAAATCTAGACACCAAATTAGAACTGGAAATGTCATACATTGGATTCACCAAAATGTACAATAAGAAATGGTGATCAAGGGGGATCAATCCTATTTCTTATTGCACATTAGGAAGGAGAGATAACTCAATAGGCTTAGAAGGGTCCAAGCGCTGAATGTGAATCAATATTCCTTTGCTAATATAGAAAATTGATAGGGAGATGTGAGGGCTAGGATGAAATGGAGGAAAATACTGACTTTCTATGCACATAGACATGCAAAACCTGATAAACTAGTACATATGTCAAAATTAGAAACTAGAGGATGCAACTGACCTATAGAATCAATTTGAATAAAATTTGGAGGGAATATGTCACCTTGTTTGACTTGTTATTGGGAATAGGTCACCTGAGTAGAAATGTTCCCCGCTCTTCCAATTATTTTCAGTCTTAGATTGTTTGCGGTGTCCTGAATTTGCCAGATTTGAGCCGATGTGAGTGCCACCTATTCCCGCACACACAAAAGAAGTGAAATTATTATGTAGAGAGGGCTTTGCCTCAGTCAAACCTCGACTTGGAATCAACCTTGAAATAAAATGAAATAAATAAAGTGTGCTATCATAAAGCACATGCTAGATCTGAATCATGAAGTGTATTATACCTTGGCAATGCAAGTACTTCTTTGAATGTGATCAAGAGTATTGATGCAATAACTCGACTCTACACAAAACCTAAAAGGAAAACATGAAAGGCATGCATTGCATATTGATTTTTGTAGTTTTCCACAATGCTTGATGGAGAAAATGAATGATGACTCGAAGAGTTGAAGATTTGAATGCTTGTATGTAGATGGATGCTTGAATGAATGTAGATGTATGAATGCTTGTGATCTTCTTCCTTGATGGTAGGCTCCTTTTCTTGGCCTTCAATGAGGAAAAGAAGCTTGATCCATGGAGAAGATTGCCTTGAAAACACCTTGGAACGCTTGAAGATATGCCTTAGAATGCTTGAATGCTTGAGCTTAAATCTTGAATGTTTATGAAATCTTGAATATTGATATGAATGCTTGAGAACTGCTACTGAAATGAGGAAATATAGGTTGCTTTTATACCTCTCACAACATTTCGAGACTCAAAACTTGAAGGAAGTCAACAAGATTTTTGATTTCTCACTTAACCAATGAGACATGTCCCTAATTTAAATTTTGGGGCAAACCTTGGGGAATAAGTTGCCCCAACAAACCTATTCCTAGGAATAGGTAGCCCTGGTAGACCTATTCTGACCAAAAGCCTCAAAATTCGGTGAAGGAATAGAGATTGTGGAGAAGATGCCAAAATGACAAGCGATACGAAGCTAGAATACCATAAATCAATGCGGGAGCCCGTACATGCTAAAATGAGGCCTAATTGAGCATCTAATTATATGTGCTTACAATGTAGAACAATAGACAAAGTTATCATAATTTTAGGCAATATTAACACATATCTTATATTCTCATACTTTTCTATATACTAAACATCAAGCTTATACAAATTTTTTAAGCATATCAAATAAATTGATGTGCCTTTTATTTGAAACTTCATTTTCTTTGATTTATTTCTTTGATATTTTTACAATTAAATTATTTATATAATTACTAAATTAAATAAACAAAGAACTATTTTTACTGAAACAAAAACAACCAAAACTATAGTTCAATTTCATAATATTTATAATTACATAAATTTATTACAATATGCTTATTTTCAATACAACATTATTTAAATTAATCAATAATGAAAATTTTCCCTCTTTCAACTTCCACCGCACACCCATTGCTCAACTTGGTGCAATCTACAAGTTTAACATTAGGTTAAGACCTACATTAGTATCTTTTTTTTTCTAATAAAAGAGTAAGAAAGTAAAAACTTAGGCAATTATATATTAAAAAAATTTGGAAGCGAAAGCCTAAGGTTTTTATACTTGCGAAACTCTTCCATTCTTATCGCATGATGTACTTGTGAATGCATAGAAGTAGGCTTTTCGAGTTTTTGTATTGTTTCCTCTGTGGCTCCGCGGAAAAAAACAACCTTTGAATCCCCGTCGCATAACAGTTTTGCGTTCATGTGACCAAATCTATACACACATACACAAACAGCTCAAGGCAGGCAGTCGGCGGACAGCCACGCAGGTGGGATTATTTGGCGTCTGGATTTGTTTCACAAAAATAAAACCAAAAATCTTAGCTTTTTACAGAGCGACTGAATCTTTTTGCTGGAAAAAATTACTCCAGGGTTTGTGTAGATTTGTGTTATAGTGAAGGTATCGAAAATGAGCGGAGCCGTAAGGTCGGGCGGCACGGTTTCGATTCCCGCGAGTGTTCGCAAAACCATACAAAATTTAAAGGAAATAGCAGGGCACCACTCTGATGAAGAGATATACGCAATGCTAAAGGAATGTAGTATGGATCCCAACGAGACAGCGCAGAAACTGCTTTATCAAGGTACGGCCTTGGGTTTTATTCTTTCTTTTTGGGCTTTGCTAAATTTTGCTGCTATTAACGCTTTTAGGCCTTTAGGAACACTGCGACGGGGGTTTGCTGTATTATTGTAATGGTAGGTTTTAGTCCATGTTGTGTTTAAATAAAATAAAGAGAAAAATCATGCTGGGTTTTGGGTTTTACAAAGTCCCATTGTAATAAAAAAATGATCTTTATGGGTCGATGGAGGAGTAAGTATGAGTTTTAGGGCAAAAGAGGTGTTACTGACATGGAGTGATTGTCGTTGCAATAAATCAGCACCGCTTTTCTGTGGCCTTCGTAGCCATGTTTGTAATAATGCCAGGGAAAGAAATCATGGGAAACAATTGCACAAAAGGATATTTAAAAAAAATGAAGTAGATAATTCAAAGAGTGCAGATTGTATGTAATTTCCACCATAAAGAAAATCAGAAATCTGATTCACTTAAAGAAAAATTATATAAGATGCTTTTCTATATGGTGGAAGTTATGTACAGAATGTGTCCTTTGAGTTTAGGATACTACTTCAATTTTTTCATACATATAATTCTATCTAATAACTTACTCCGCAATGTTGCCTTAATTTTTACATACATATCCTTCTATCTAAATGTATCCCTAGATGACTACAACGAGCACAACCAAGCAACACTGATTCATTACCAATTTACTACAATGACCACCCAGGGAAAGTAGCACCTCTTCTATCCTACAACTCAATACTCAGTATACTAATAAAATCAGTTTTCATTACGATAAGACTTCTGATGTAAAATTCAAGGGCCAAAATGCATCAGGATTTTCCACTTCATTTTGTTAGCAGCGGACAAACATAATATGGAGAAAATCATAAATCAAGCATTGTTTACAACTCATATCTCCTAAAGTAAGAAGTATTTGCAACATTGACTTTAGAATGTGAATAATTTGGTGAGCAAAAGAAGTCATGAAATTACAGGCAAACTTAGTTGGTCCTGGTTTTTATA
>MU228250.1:5698684-5710043 GCA_018584345.1 Thuja plicata | reverse complement strand
GGATTTTAAACAAACAAACTCTGTTTAATGTTTGTACTGCTTAACTATTATGATTTGCGCTCACTAGCTTAGTTGCATTCACATTAAGTGTTTGTGTATTAAAATAATGAAGGAACATCAGAAAGCAATAACAATTGGTTGCTCATTGGCTTTTCTATAACATTCTGTGTCATTGCTATGCAGCAATTGGGCCAAACAAGGAATGGAAGCCAAAGGCAACAAATCAGATTGCAAGCGCTAGTCCTGGAATAATAGGTACATCCACTGTGAGCACTAGTGCTTCTGAAATCAGCAGATCACCTTCTCCTGCGTCAAATTGTGTGGCGACTGAAGATGCTGCCAAATTGCATAAAAAGTTAGAAGAGATGAATGTTCAAGATGATCAACATGTTATCATGCCAAATCATCTTCAAGTTCCTGAAATTGAGCATACAGGTCTTAGTTTTGGAAGCTTCGATGCAAGCTATGGAGTTAATTTTGGTACAAGTTATGGAAATGATGATGAAAGTGAGAAGAGCTCCACTCCATTGTCTGAAGAATCTCAAGGGACAGAAGAAGCTGTTGAGGAACCTTCGTCCAGGTTATTGTTACTCATCCTGTTTACCAAACATGGATTCTGTATATAAGCTATGTTTATTTGGTTAACCAAGATGATGGATTCTGTTAGTGCCTTTTGTCAAAACTCTGCTCCATTTTGTCCATTTCTTCAAATAAAGCTTCTGTTTATAAGATGTGTATTTATTCTGGTTATGGAAGAACATGGATTTTTCTTTTTGTTTAATTTATATATATTTTACAATGCATTATGTTTTCATGTATTTTTGATTAACTTAAAATATTGATTGTATATGGGATTTTCAGCACACACACTGCTTCTGTCACTCCACATGAGGATTGTTCCCATCATCCGCAAGAGTCTTCCACTACACTGGATGACATTCCATCAACTAATGATGTTGCAGTTCCCACTAATCCAACTGTGTCTTCACAATGTGATCCAACCAAGGCAGAGGTGGTAGGTCTGCCGGGTCCTCAGTATTCTCTTGTCCAGACTGCTCCAAACTATCCTAGTATTGGTTTGGTGACACCGGGAAGCCAGTACCCTTCTTATGAACATTCCGAGCCTCAGCTACGTGAACGATTTCCAAATTTCGTGGTATGTTTCATTTGCTTGTTTTGTTGATGAATCATTCAGTCCTTAATTTTGTGGTCATTTATAATGAGTTTTAGGGCTTTATATGAAGGGTTTGCATTGCTTGTTGGTGGTTAGCACCTGCATTATTGACTGCAAGCTTATACTTTTATTTGTTTGTGTATGTGATTCAGCAACCAGCCTATGATCCTTCAACAAGCTTTTACACGCCAATGGTGAGACCTAGTTCTGATGGAGACATTCGTTTCTCTCCATTTCTTGGATCTACTACTGCTACCAAGTACAATGGAAATCTTACAATTTTATCAAGTCAGAATGGACCATCATCACAGGAGGTGACTGTTAAACTTTTTTATTTGTTTAATCTTACAATTCTTTTACTACCATGATACTAATGTGTGAATTTTCTGTGATCCACCAGAGTGGAAACTCTTTGGTACTCTCTAATGCAGGTCCCACAGCTTTAGCAACCCAAACAGCTGGAATTGTGCAGACTACGATACCATTGCCGCAGCAGACTGTGCCTGTCTTTCGTCAACCTGCTAGTGTACATATTCAACACTATCCTCCTAGCTATATCCCATACCATCCATATATTTCATCTGTGTATGTGCCATCCCCAACAATGCATAATTTTGTAGGCAACAGTGGTTTTACCCAGCTTCCTGCTGGTAGTTCGTATCCTCCAGCTGCTGGTGGTGGTTCATATCCGCCAGCTGCTGCTGGTGTTAAATACTCTCTCTCGTCACAGTATAAGCCAGGGACTCCTAGTGGGAACTCTCCCCATATTGGTGTTCCTGCAGGTTATGGTAGCTATACCCCAGCTCCATCAGGATATAGTGCAAGTCCTACTGCAACTGCAGGAAATGTATCAGTTAGTGACGATATTGGAGGATCTCATTATAAAGAAAATAATTTGTATATTGGTGGTCAGCAGGTGTGTTTTTTTTTTTAAATAATTTTAGTTTGATTTTTTCTAACCTAACATAAGGCTGAACCAGTGTTATCATTTTAAATATTGATTTTTATTGGTGCATTTCAGGCTGAAGCATCTGGACTATGGTTTCCTCAACAGCCTCGAGATCTTTTAGGGGTGCAAGCAAATTCCTATTACAACATGCAGCAAATTCCCCACAGTCAACATGTAACATTTGCACACACACAGGGTGGTCATGCTGCATTTTCTGGGTTATATCATCCAACACAGTCTGGGCCTGCTCCAAATGCCCACGCAATGCTTCAGCAAACACAAGCATTGGGAGCAGCTGTTGGTGTTGTTGGTGCTCAGCCAGGTGTTTATCAGCAGCCACAACGTGCTCAACTGAGTTGGCCCAATAATTACTGACCTACAAGAGCTAATTCATTCCTGGTTTAGACTGGGTATATTCTATGAATTGCAATTATGCCCAGATTTGGGAATGTTAATTTCATGTTTTCGAGCCTTATGAGTGTACATATTAAGTGTGGGATTCTAGGACGAGTTTGTGAGAAAAGTGATTAATTTGATAGTATGTTTGACTCAGCATGTTTGGGGTTCATATGGACAGCAAGCACCTCACCCAAACTTGTAGGCTTGCTAGGCACTGCTGTTTCATGATCGACTTAAAAAAAATTAGTTGAGAGGTAAATGTGCAGGGTACAACTATTAGTAAAAGTTTTATGCTGTCGTTCTTGGCAGCATGAGTTGAAGTTATAAATGAATCAGTGGGTTTTGATTCTCTTCCACAATCGTACCCATGTAGACTGAATTTTGACGTATCTCCACAATCAGATATTGACCAGTTGTAATTGCTGTAAGGTAAATCTCCTGTTACTAAATTATCAGAGAGGTTCACTTTTTTGATGGTGTTTTATGCTGCAATGTTGTTTACCATCTGGCAGTGTGACACTTCCTACTGATTATACTTGTGCCTAGTATCATACCTTATTTATGGTATTCTTTGTGAGCTTGTGCTGTGCAAATGCTACTGATAAATATGCCACTCTTCATTTTTAGGGATCCAGGACAAGTTGTCATACTCTTTATCCACAGGAGCCACTCTCAGGACTGATGAGCAGGATCTGTTAATTTATTCTTCTGATCTTGGTCACTTCTTCATATGTACCATCAGGTTAAATATTGATTTATATGGTCATGCAGCTTTTTTTTTCATCTTACCTCCAGTGTTTGAGAGCTTTGAGCTTTCAAATTGTTTTTCATCAATTATTTTTTTAAATTTCTCAATAGACAAAATCATTATAATGTGGAACCATCCTAGAAAATGGAGTTATGTCCTGAGGCATTGGGAAAAACAACATTTATGTTCATTTTCATCTTGTTTTTAGATACTGGAGTTCTGTGATAGTAAACTATGAAAATGATTTCTATGGAGTAAACTTCGTGACATTCATGATGATAATGACTTAACTTCCTTTGAACTGATCTTGTTGCTGGCACACAATAGGGTTGACAGGGCTATTTAGTTAAGGCATCATTCCAAAGTTTGACAAGGAGTTTTAAGTGATGACGTCATTCTGGGCTGTTTTATTTTTGGACTCTTCTAAGCTGAATAAGTAATAAAGAAAAGATTTTAAACCCATAATAGAGCAAACCTGGTTTGACATAAGTGGTGTTTAGTGTATTCAGGTAGTTGATTTAATGGGCGTATGGATTGAAAATTAATTCCGTTTATTTGTTTGGGTGTTCGATTTTTCCATTTCATGTACAAGGTTATGGTTTCCAATACATTTAGTTGCTCTGATAATCATTTATATAATGGTCGCTCTGGTTTTTATTTTAACCCCAATTGATTTAAGGCTGCCCATCTTTTGCCTTCACTTTGTAGTTCAAGTAAGTTTCTATTATTTGGAAGCTTTTAGAGCATAGGTATCAAATGACATTAGGATAGATGTTTTGGTTTGGGTGGGATAATATTTTAGGTTAAACAGGGTCTATTTATGATTTTCTCATCATTACAAAGGTGTTTTTATTTTTTACATTTTCTCATCGTTTCAAAGGTATCTATAAATTTGATTGTTCCCTCCTTTTTTTAATTAAGGCTCCAATGTTGTATTTGCTCTGGTTTTTCTTTGGTTGAATTTTTAATTTTCATTTTTTTGGAAGCTCACCATACCTTTAGGAAAGGTTTTCTGGTCTGGGTGTTTGATGTATAATGGTTAAAAGGTGCTGTATTTTCATGATATTCTTATTTTTAGAAGGATTTTTTTTATTTGTCATAATTTTAAAGGCACTTGTAAACTTATTTTCCATTTTCTTAGAATTATGACTTGTAAAATTGAAAGGATCCGAGTGTACTAAATAGTGACATTCTTTGATTTAGAGCAAGGAATTGATCTCATCTCTAACAGTCTACTGGTTAATAGATCAATGACCACTGGACTCTAGTTTAAATTTTTGGCGATGTTTATTTGACAAAATTGTATAATTGTATATCACACAAATGCATGGCCATTCATTAGTCTTCTATATGCAGTTGAATTAAGCGCATTGTTGGCGAATAATGGTAAGTCTTGTTTTAGTTTAGTATATTTCTATATTTCTATATGTTGTTGTAAGGTGTGATTTTATTTGAAGAGAGTGGGTTAGGGTCTAATTGCATTTTTTTTGTATCGTAAATGAATTTCTTATATTTTATGTCAATATAATTTTTTTTCATCAAAAGTACAAGCTAAAATGGATGAGCAAGTGTAAGTGTAAGCATGGAGTAGGGTGCTAATCAAGTTTTTTTTAAACAATCCCTTGGTTTGCATTAGAGGTATATGGTCAATACTTTTGGTAGGACCATATTCCCATGGAAAAAGCTAGTGATGAATTTCGTGGGCTATTCCATATACACCTCTTGTGATATAATATGCAGACTTTAACCAACGTTCTCAACGTTGCCCATGTTGGCGTTGATAGCATTTAACACGTGTTTGTTTCTCTAAAAAGTGTCTACAACAATGTGCATTAATCTAGTTTTGGGTAATGGTTGTTAATCTTATTTATTAATTTTATAAATAAGATATTAGAAAGATGAAAATGATTCATAAGTTTTCAAGTGATTATTTTTGAGTTCACAAAGCTAATTCAATCAAAGAGAGTTCAACTCATGGAGAACATAATCATCTTTGAAATTTCTAGAGCTAGCTAGAGGTTGTAAATGTGGGCTGTGAAATGCTAGAGCTAGCTGCTATTTGAATGAGATCGAACACAAATGACATTGGGTTTCTTACATAAGATTAATTTGGAAAGGCGGCATTGTATTTCCCTTTAGATAAAATTAGAGAAGAACCCACTCTATGAGCCACTTGTCGAGAGGAATATACGCCCCTTGAGGACCTACGACATTGGTAGAAGGCCTTCATCCATTGGAATATCTTTGTGAAGTTGAGGTAGTTGATAATTGGGGTTGCTTGTGATAGAAAAGTGAGTGGACTTTTGACATTGAGAAGAGGATCTTCATTCATTGGAGCTTGTGATATTAAAAGTTCACATTAGAGTAGTGACATCTTGTTAATACGATTTGAGGTGGTCAAAGGAAGGATTTAAAATATTTCTAATCCTGTGCATGAGTGAAAGGACAGGTTTTGGGGGCACAAACTTTGAGAAGAGATGCCAAAGGAACATAAAGAACCAAGAGGCTGCCACAAGTAGGAAAGAAAAAACAGACAAATTTAGATGGGTTTGGCATTTTGGAGGGAAAATTTTCCAAAGAGAAGCTAGAAGACTACTTAAAAAAAGGACAAACATCCTTTAAAGAGTGCACAACCAATAATGATACACACATTCTCGAAAACACAATTGTAGGGACCAACCTACCAAAAATGGGAGTTGAGAGGGACAAGAACACGTAGAAAAATCGAGGAGAAGACAAAGGAGGTAGTGTGCAAGTAGGAGTAAAATGTGAGCATAATTGACCATCTTGACAAAGCTAAAAGCTAGAGGTAAGTAAAATGATGTGTAAGATGAGCAAGGAAGGACTCACTAGGTAAAAGGAAAAAACTTAAAAAATAAATAAATGAAAATAAGGTGGAAAAGGCCTTAAGGACAATGCCACATTACAAAGGCTAAAAAATATTTATGGTTATTAGCAATAAGGGGGAAGACATACGCCACATTACAAAGGCTAAAAAACATTTATGGTTATTAGCAATAAGGGGGAAGACATGGAAAACTTTATCTTTTTCAAATTTGTTAGCCATTTTTTTTTGTGAAACTAAGAGTTACCAACTAGTTAATATCATGGAAAATTTTGAGATTGTCAAACATACTGACCAAAAAACTTTATTTTCACATTTATCTTACTAATATGCTATTAGTACTTGTCCATGTTTTGCATCCCCTTATGGTTAAACTAGAATCTCCTATAATATCACAAACCCAAAGTTGGGCTCCTAATTCAAGGCCTAAAATTAAACCTTTTACTTATGCGATATTGTTAGTATTGTTTCTTCTAAAGCATGTTTCAAAAGTAACATCATCTCCCTCATGGTTCCTAACCAGAGCTTTGGTAAGAATATCTTCCTTGTGATTCCAAAGAAGAGCTCTTTTGCATTAGGGGATCCAAGATTTTTCTTGGATGTCCCATAAAAATAGATTAGTTTATTCAATTGTTGGAGTGCATCATTGTCTAGATTAGTTGATTGTAGTAATTGGGAGAACACCAACAATAATATTTCCTAACTTTAGGCCTACTTAAAATATAATCTTCTTTATGATATGCTTACTTAGGTTTAACCATTTTAAAATTTTGAAATGCTTCAAGAGGTAGCATCAAAATATACTTCCATCATTATTCTTATTTTTTTTTTGTCATCAAAGATTCTACTATACCCCTCAAGCCATATCTTCTAGGATATTATACATGGTGCCAAGTTATTTTTAGAGAGTATTATTAGTAATTATATACGGTAAAAATTTGAGATCTTTAAAGATATTTTTGTCACCCATTTAAGATTAAACTTGTTAAAAATGGATCCTATACACCTTTGACGTAGTCATAATAGATAATTAATTGGTTGCAGTCCTATTCTTAGATATTGCAAAATAGACATTTGCCAGGTCTCAAGCAAACTTGTTTTTGAGTTGATCACAAGTGAGGATCTTAGTTTTATCAACAAGCCAAAGGAAGTACTTTTCCTAAAGCTAGGTCTTTGAAGTCCAAATCCTTTCATAAGAGAAAGGGGTATGAGGGTTACCTCCTTGAGTCACTAAGTTTCTATAACCTCCAATTACCACACACATACCGATACCATTTCAAAGCCAACCATGAGAATCAACTTTTTGGTCTAAATTGGTTTGCAACTTTACATAAGAGGATATTGTGACTAAGCCTCATTTATTCTTGAGATGGATAACTAGGTTATGGAGCTCATGGCCTTCAATGAGTGGATGATCTATGAGTTTACAATCATCCCAATAGGCCGTATTTCTATCATTATAGTTTTTCTAGAAACTATACTGAGCTATTATATATTAATAACCATTCTTTTCTAGATAACCAATCCCCAAGGAAGAACTTCATGTTAGAGCTTGAAATTTGTAAATTGTTCCCAAGAAGATAATGAATCTCTAGACTATGTTTGTCACTAGTCATTGATCGAAGACCTCATTTTCCTTGAGACCAAGACCTCCACTACTGATGCTACTGTAGATTTTATCACAAGGGACCAATGGGTAATTTTAGTGTTCTCGTGCTCCACAAAAAATATTTTCATATAACTATAGTAATTGTGGAAGTGAAACTACTTAGAACAACCACCATGAAAACCTATAAATACAAACAACTTTAAAAATTGCCTCCAAAAGCATCAAATCACCAACTACAAAAAACCATCTACCTTTCCAACCATCTAGGATCTTATTAGACCTTTCTAAAATACACTACTAAAAGAAAATTTTGATTCCCTTGATGAAAAAGGAAATCCCATATAAGAATTATGTAGACAACCTTTAGCAATGGAAACGACATCTACATAAGAAAACTTGTTCCTAATTTTTGATAGATAGGATGAAGCCTTTTTATTTTCTCTATTTACTTTTTGACCTAAAGCCTATTCACAATCTCCAAGGAGCTCCTGATTATTCTATCTTTCTTGATATAAGGGGCAACAAAAGGCCTAATATCACCCATAAATTATTGATGAATTGAACAATTCTCCAATGAGGGTTTAAACCTTTCAAAGAATCTATTCTATTGATAAGATCGATATATTTACCTATATGTTACACCATAACAATAAAGAGATAGAATATCAAGTTGCCTTAGCCCATGAGAAATAGATAAGAAACCTTACGAGAACTATTAACCAACATTGATAAACTAGCACTTGAGTTGTATCCTCTAATCTAGGTTATCTAGTTTGTGCTAATTTTTTTTTCTCTAAAACCCTATCCAGGAACCTCTAATTGACTATCACAAACTTTATTTTTTTTTATGTTTAATGAAAATGTTGGTTTTTATTACTAGTTTGTGAAGAGTGCATAAAGCACATCTATAGTGAGAATCCCATTATTGATTTGTCTTCTTTTCATAAGTTCTCCTTGCTCATCCAATGTAAGTATAGGTAAAAGAATTTTTAGCCTATTGGAAATCACTTTGGATATGAGTATATACTTAGGGTTGCATGAAGAAATGTGTTTGGATCTTCCCATTTCAAGACTTCATTCGCATTCATGGTGAGAGTTAGATAAGTAGAATTAAGATATCCTAAATTTAACTTAAAATCCTTGGATTGTTGGACAATTCCCTAAATCTTGTCTCATAAGACATCTCAAAGCTTTTATAAAATGAAGGTTAGAAATATAGAGAGTTGTGGTATAATCTCTTTCTATGTCGAAGAGGGCTACCCTAGCTTCTTTTGAGATATACTACACAAGTTTCTAATTTTTAGTGGTTCCAACTAGAGAAAGTATTTAATTGAGGAACATTGTTGTTTCTCTTCTCTCTCTTCACTTTATCTCTATATTCGATCTTGGAGTCCTTAGTTATAATACCATCTCCCATCTCTATTTTTGAGGTCTAAATTTCTTTGCTTCCTTATTTATAGGAGATGTAGAATAATCTCATATCCCTCTCTCTAATCTATTTGATTTTGGATTTTATATTTCCCAAAGACCTCATATTTGTAAATATCATCCAATTAGGTAGCTACATCATTTTCTTCTTCCCTTAGAGAGTATAGTCCTTAAATATCAAGGAGTATTGTTTCAATTTCACCCATTATACTCTCCAAAGAAACTTTTCTTGGAATAGATATTTGAAATCACGAAGAATCCACCCCTTTTGTACGAGTTTGAGAGATTTAAACTTCCTACTAAAAACATACATCTTGGTATCAAAGGATGAATCTGCATATTTCAAAATAGACTATTTAAAGTTTAGATGTCCCATCTACATATTTTCAAATTTGAAAGACTCTTATGAGAAAATCATCATTCTCTATGATAAGGGATATGGGGTAATGATTATATTCAACCTTATTCAAGGCTCAAACTTGGAAATCACCTCATTATCTAGCCATTTAATTGGGGCTAAAGATCTATTGATCTAAGCAAGGATTTGATCCATATCCTATCTTTTATTAAACCAAGTAAAACAACTAGTTCAGGGGGTTAATATCTTACATTATAGATTAATTGATAAAGGATATGAAACTATCATTATCATTTAGAATTTGTGATCCAACCTAATTTTTAGATGAATTAGTTTTAGCAATGTAGTCCTCAACCACAATCTATTTTGTTTCCTTCTCTAAACTTTGAACAAAGTTCTTGATATAGTTCTAGCAATACTATTTCTCATGGGTGGTTTATGAATTATAAATGTTGTAATGAAAGAAATAATATTAGAAATACCATGAACCTAACTAATCATTAAAAATTTTAGGCAAGAGAACCTCTTGACGAGCCTATAAAAAATTCCCTGATTATCCCCAATTTCCCATGAAGATATTTTGGATCTCTTGCTGATAATGAATATTAGTTTCTTAGATCAAATCAATACCTAGATTAAACTTCTCTATGAGCCTTCAAAGAAGTTTTTGATTGGAGGAGTTCAATCCATTGACATCATAAGATATGATAAGTAGGCAACCATCCATCTCTTAATGTCCTCCAAGATATCATCTAATTTGGATTGGGTTCTCCTAGATATAATTTCAAGGTCCATTGATTACAAAAGCAACATAACTATTACAACTTCTAAAATTTCCCTTCCTTTTTTGATCATCTACAAATAGTGGGTTTTCATTGCCTTCTCACTTGGAGCTACATTCTCCTTGGATCTCTTGATTTCTTCTAATATTTCCCAATCAAGACCCTTGAAGGGAGTTTTTGAGAAGTTCTTATCTTATTAACTCCCTTCTTAGAATCCATTATTTTTCACTTACTTCTCCATATCTCATCTAAATCTATTATCCTCTATCATACTTTTACTTATGTCTATCTATGATCTATAATTGAGTTTCAATTACAATTTCATCTCTCTTAATGTGAGCACTTGTTCCACTCCCTATTCCCCTTCTAGATGTTTATTTAATGCAATATGATTATTTCTTGGTTATGGTAAAATATTTAATATCTTTAACAAAATTGTGTAGATTTTTGCCAACTAAGTTTTTTCTTAAAGAGTTAGGCATTCTCTAATGTGATGGATCATACTCATGGCATTTATAACACCTAAAAGGAAAAAATTCATTATCCAAAGTTTGAATCCATTCACTTTATCTTACTTTTAAGGTGATACTTTTTCGAAGGGGGCATAAGATAAGGATTCACACATATTCTATCATAAACATGCCCTTACCATGAAATGACCTAGATATGCCAAATGTACCCCCAAATAGCTATCAATTGTCTAAAAAAGTGTCAAAGGGATAAACAATATTTGGGAAGGATATGCATGTGTATTTATATTAGTGATATAGAGGGTATTTCTCTAAGGGTTCGAATGCACATGGATGTGTTTGATATAGAGATCAACAATATAATATAAATTATTGATGAATTAAAAAATTCTCCAATGAGGGTTTAAACGTTTCATGGAATCCATTCTACAGATAAGATCGATATATTTACCTATATGTTATACCATAGCAATAAAGAGATAGAGTATCACCTTGCCTTAGCCCATGAGAAATAGATAAGAAACCTTACGAGAAACCATTAACCAACATTGATAAACTAGCACTTGAGTTGTATCCTCTAATCTATATTTTCTAGTT
>MU228250.1:5685446-5698634 GCA_018584345.1 Thuja plicata | reverse complement strand
CCTCTAATCTATATTTTCTAGTTTGTGCTAATTTTTTTCCTCCAAAACCCTATCCAGGAACCTCTAATTGACTCTAGCACAAAATTTAAAAATATCGACTTTAATGAAGATGCTGGGTTTTATTACTAGTTTGTGAAGAGTGCATAAAACACATCTTTAGTGAGAATCCCATTAGTGATTTGTCTTCTTTTCATAAGTTGTCCTTGCTCATCTAATGTAAGTATAGGTAAAATAATTTTTCGCCCATTGGAAATAACTTTGGATATGAGTATATACTTAGGGTTGCATGAAGAAATGTGTTTGGATCTTCCCATTTCAAGGCTTCATTCGCATTCATGGTGAGAGTTAGATAAGTAGAATTAAGATATACTAAATTTAACTTAAAATCCTTGGATTGTTGAACAATTCCTTGAATCTTGTCTCCTAAGACATCTCAAAGCTTTTATAAAATGAAGTTTAGAAATACACAAAGTTATGGTATAATCTCTTTCTATATCAAAGAGGGATACCCTATCTTCTTTTGAGATATACTACAAAGTTTCTAATTTTTAGTGGTTCCAACCAGAGAAAATATTTAATTAAGGAACATTGTTGTTTCTTTTCTCTATCTTCACCTTATCTCTATATTGGATCTTGGAGTCCTTAGTTATAATACCATCTCCCATCTCAATTTTTGAGATCTAAATTTCTTTGCATCCTTATTTATAGGAGACGTAGAATAATATCATATTCCCCTCTCTAAACTATTTGATTTTGGATATTATATTTCCCAAAGACCTCATTTTTGTAAATATCATCCAATTGGGTAGCTACATCATTTTAATCTTCCCTTAGAGAGTATAGTCCTTAATTATCAAGGAGTATTGTTTCAATTTCACTTATTATACTCTCCAAAGAAACTTTTCTTAGAATAGACATTTGAAATCATGAAGAATCCACCCCTTTAGTATGATTTTGAGAGATTTCAACTTCCTACTAAAAACATACATCTTGGTATCGAAGGATGGATCCTGATATTTCAAAAAAGACTATTTAAAGTTTAGATGTCCCATCTACATATTTTCAAATTTGAAAGACTCTTATGAGAAAATCACCATTCTCTATGATAAGGGATATGGGATAATGATTATATTCAACCTTATTCAAGACTCAAACTTCGAAATGACCTCATTATAGAACCATGTAATTGGGGCTAAGGATCTATTGATCTTAGCAAGGATTTGATCCATATCCTTTCTTTTATTAAACCAAGTAAAACAACTAGTTCAGGGGGTTAATATCTTACATTATATATTACTTGATAAAGGATATGAAAGTATCATTATCATTTAGAATTTGTGATCCTACCTAATTTTTAGATGAATTAGTTTTAACATTGTAGTCTTCAACCACAATGTATTTTTTTTCCTTCTCTAACATTGAACAAAGTTCTTGATGTAGTTCTAGCAATACTATTTATCATGGGTGGTTTATAAATTATAAATGTTGTAATGGAAGAAATAGTATTAGAAATACCATGAACCTAACTAATCATTAAAAATTTTAGGCAAGAGAACTTCTTGACGAGCCTATAAAAAATTCCCTAATTATCCCCATTTTCCCATGAAGATATTTTGGATCTCTTGCTGATAATGAATATTAGTTTCTTAGATCAAATTTCTTAGATCAAATCAATACCTAGATTAAACTTCTCTAAGAACCTTCAAAGAAGTTTTTGATTGGAGGAGTTCAATCCATTGACATCATAAGATATGATTAGTAGGCAACCTTTCATCTCTTAATGTCCTCCAAGATATCATCTAATTTGGATTGGGTTCTCCTAGATATAATTTCAAGGTCCATTGATTACAAAAGCAACATACCTATTACAACTTCTAAAATTTCCCTTCCTTTTTTGATCGTCTACAAATAGTGGGTTTTCATTGCCTTCCCACTTGGAGCTAAATTCTCCTTGGATCTCTTGATTTCTTCTAATGTTTCCCAATCAAGGCCCTTGAAGGGAGGTTTTGAGAAGTGCTTATCTTATTAACTCCCTTCTTAGAATCCATTATTTTTCACTTACTTCTCCATATCTCATCTAAATCTATTATCCTCTATCATAATTTTACTTATGTCTATCTATGATATATAATTGAGTTTCAATTATAATTTCATCTCTCTTAATGTGACCAATTGTTCCACTCCCTATTCCCCTTCTAGATGTTTATTTAATGCAATATGATTATTTCTTGGTTATGGTAAAATATTTAATATCTTTAACAAAATTTTGTAGATTTTTGCCAACTAAGTTTTTTCTTGAAGAGTTAGGCATTCTCTAATGAAATGGATCATACTCATGGCTTTTAAAACACCTAAAAGGAAAACTTTCATTATCCAAAGTTTGAATCCATTCATTTTATCTTAGTTTTAAGGTGACACTTTTTGGAAGGGGGCATAAGATTAGGATTCACACATATTATAGCATAAACATCCCCTTACCATAAAATGACCTAGATATTCCAAATGTACCCTCAAATACCTATCAATCATCTAAAAAAGTGTCAAACAAATAAACAATATTTGGGAAGGATATGCACGTGTATCTAGATTAGTGATATAGAGTGTATTTCTCTAAGGGTTCGAACGCACATGGATTTGTTTCATAAAGAGATCAACAATATAATATAAATTATTGATGAATTAAACAATTATCCAATGAGGGTTTAAACCTTTCGTGAAATCCATTCTATTGATAAGATCGATATATTTACCTATATGTTATACCATAACAATATAGAGATAGAGTATCACCTTACCTTAGCCCATGAGAAATAGATAAGACACCTTATGAGAAACCATTAACCAACATTGATAAACTAGCACTTGAGTTGTATCCTCTAATCTAGGTTTTATAGTTTGTGCTAAATTTTTTTCTCTAAAACCCTATCCAGGAACCTCTAATTGACTCTATCACAAACTTTAAAAATATCAAGTTTAATGAAGATGCTATTTTTTATTACTAGTTTGTGAAGAGTGCATAAAGCACATCTATAGTGAGAATCCCATTAGTGATTTGTCTGCTTTTCATAAGTTCTTCTTGCTCATCCAATGTAAGTATAGGTAAATTTCTTTTAGCCTATTGGAAATCACTTTGGATATGAGTATATACTTAGGGTTGCAAGAAGAAATGTGTTTGGATCTTCCCATTTCAAGGCTTCATTCACATTCATGGTGAGAGTTAGATAAGTAGAATTAAGATATCCTAATTTTAACTTAAAATCCTTGGATTGTTGAATAATTACCTAAATATTATCTCCTAAGACATCTCAAAGCTTTTATAAAATGAAGGCTAGAAATAGAAAGAGTTGTGGTATAATCTCTTTCTATGTCAAAGTGGGCTACCCTAGTTTCTTTTGAGATATACTACTCAAGTTTCTAATTTTTAGTGGTTCCAACTAGAGAAAGTATTTAATTGAGGAACATTGTTGTTTCTCTTCTCTCTCTTCACCTTATCTCTATCTTGGATCTTGGAGTCCTTAGTTATAATACCATCTCCCATCTCAATTTTTTAGATCTAAATTTCTTTGCCTCCTTATTTATAGGAGATGTAGAATAATTTCATATTCCTCTCTCTAATCTATTTGATTTTGGATTTTATATTTCCCAAAGACCTCATATTTGTAAATATCATCCAATTGGGTAGCTACATCATTTTATTCTTCACTTAGAGAGTATAGTCCTTAATTATCAAGGAGTATTGTTTCAATTTCACCCATTATACTCTCCAAAGAAACTTTTCTTAGAGTAGATATTTGAAATAACAAAGAATCCACCCCTCTAGTATGAGTTTGAGAGATTTCAACTTCTTACTAAAAACATACATCTTGGTATCAAAGGATGGATCCTGATATTTCAAAAAAGACTATTTAAAGTTTAGATGTCCCAACTACATATTTTCAAATTTGAAAGACTCTTATGAGAAAATCACCATTCTCTATGATAAGGGATATGGGATAGTGATTATATTCAACCTTATTCAAGACTCAAACTTGGAAATGAACTCATTACTTGGCCATGTAATTGGGGCTAAGGATCTATTGATCTTAGCAAGCATTTGATCCATATTCTTTCTTTTATTAAACCAAGTAAAACAACTAGTTCAGGGGGTTAATATCTTACATTATAGATTACTTGATAAAGGATATGAAACTATCATTATAATTTAGAATTTGTGATCCTACCTAATTTTTAGATGAATTATTTTTAGGATTGTAGTCCTCAACCACAATCTATTTTGTTTCCTTCTCTAACTTTGAACAAAGTTCTTGATGTAGTTCTAGCAATACTATTTCTCATGGGTGGTTTATGAATTATAAATGTTGTAATGGAAGAAATAATATTAGAAATACCATGAACCTAACTAATCATTAAAAATTTTAGGCAAGAGAACCTCTTGACGAGCCTATAAAAAATTCCCTGACTATCCCCATTTTCCCATGAAGATATTTTGGATCTCTTGCTGATAATGAATATTAGTTTCTTAGATCAAATCAAAACCTAGATTAAAATTCTCTATGAACCTTCAAAGAAGTTTTTGATTGGAGGAGTTCAATCCATTGACATCATAAGATATGATCAGTAGGCAACCTTTCATCTCTTAATGTCCTCCAAGATATCATCTAATCGGATTAGGTTCTCCTAGATATAATTTAAAGGTCCATTAATTACAAAAGCAACATACATATTACAACTTCTAAATTTTCCCTTCCTTTTCTGATCATCTAAAAATAGTGGGTTTTCATTGCCTTTCCACTTGGATATACATTCTCCTTGGATCTCTTGATTTCTTCCAATGTTTACCAATCAAGACCCTTGAAGGGAGGTTTTGAGAAGTGCTTATCTTATTAAATCCCTTCTTAGAATCCATTATTTTTCATTTACTTCTCCATATCTCATCTAAATATATTATCCTCTATCATACTTTTACTTATGTCTATCTATGACCTATAATTGAGTTTCAATTACTATTTAATCTCTCTTAATGTGACCACTTTTTCCACTCCCTATTCCTCTTCTAGATGTTTATTCAATGCATTATGATTCTTTCTTGGTTATGGTAAAATATTTAATATCTTTAACAAAATTGTGTAGATTTTCTCGAACTAAGTTTTTTCTTAAAGAGTTATGCATTATCTAATGAGATGGATCATACTCATGGCATTTATAACACCTAAAAGGAAAAATTTCATTATCCAAAGTTTGAATCCATTCAATTTATCTTACTTTTAAGGTGACACTTTTTGGAAGGGGCATAAAATTAGGATTCACACATATTCTAGCATAAACATGCCCTTACCATGAAATGACCTAGATATTCCAAATGTACCCTCAAATACCTATCAATTGTCTAAAAAAGTGTCAAAGGGATAAACAATATTTGGGAAGGATATGCATGTGTATCTAGATTAGTGATATAGGGGGTATTTCTCTAAGGGTTCAAATGCACATGAATGTGTTTCATAAAGAGATCAACTATATAATATAAATTATTGATGAATTAAACAATTATCCAATGAGGGTTTAAACCTTTCATGGAATCCATTCTATTGATAAGATCGATATATTTACCTATATGTTATACCATACTAATAAAGAGATAGAGTATCACCTTGCCTTAGCCCATGAGAAATAGATAAGAAACCTTACGAGAAACCATTAACCAACATTGATAAACTAGCACTTGAGTTGTATCCTCTAATCTATATTTTCTAGTTTGTGCTAATTTTTTTCCTCCAAAACCCTATCCAGGAACCTCTAATTGACTCTAGCACAAAATTTAAAAATATCGACTTTAATGAAGATGCTGGGTTTTATTACTTGTATCGTCAGAAAATGGAAGCATTTCCATTTTGGACTGGTTTATCCCTCTGAGTAAGTGGTTTGGGGTCATGTAAAATTCCTTGAATGGGTCTTTGACTTGGATATGGATTTTCCCCTATTCTTCCCTAGTTTCCACTTCTCTTTGGCCTGTTTCTGGCATCCTGCTCTGCAAATTTGAGGTTCTTGACCTCAGGGTCAAGGTCAAATTTCAGGGTCAAGGTCGACCTCAACCCTGAACTAGGTCAGGGTCTAACTCAACCTTTACCTAGGTCATGATTGACTTTGACCCTGACCCAGGGTCCAAATTTCAAGCTTCCAAAGTTTTCGGATGTCCGGGTTTGGAAAGATTTAATTCCCGCTTCTGGGTCGGCTGTTTCGGACTTCGAAGTAACGACTCTTAAAATTATATTTAATATAGGTCCACTTCTAGGAGTATAGGGCTAATTGGAATTTAATTCTCCTATGTCAGCTTCTTTAGAAGTTTCTTCCCTATATTTGTATATAAGGAAGCCTTCTACTCTCATTTTCTCTAAGACTTGAAAGACCTAAGAAGACAAAGAAAGACAAGATTTTGGAAAGAAAAAGACTTGAAGCACCTAAGGTGCATAATCCATTGAAGTCATAATATTCTCTCAAGCATTCAAGAAAATTCAAGAATTCAATTCATCAAGGAGATCCATTGGTAGCCATTGAAGGATTCAAAGCTCTATGGAGCTCTCTTGTTGAAGATTTATCCATCCACATCCATGCAAGCTTCTTCCTATTCCAAGATCCATTCAAGCTTGGCATTGAAGATGTAAAGACAATTGATTTGAGATATCCTACATTCTACATCCCACCTTCTACATCCATTTGGAGCATCCATACTTGTGGATCCAAGGATTCGTATCCTCCACAAGGGTTTTTATACAAGCAATGTTAATTTTCTCATTTACTTTGTTTATCTCTGCAATTTCAATTGTATTTTAAGGTTAATTAAAAAATCGGGGTTTGACCGAGGAAAACCCCTCCCCCAACAAACAAAACCATTTTTCTTGCAGGTACAGGTACAAGACAACAAATTACAGAGTAGATTCAGATACCCTTTTTGGCCAACTTTCAGGATTCGCAAACAAAATTTCCGTCGGAGCAGTGCAGGTCGAGGTCAACATAAAGGGGTGCAATTGCACCCCTGTATTTGGGTCAAGGTTGACCTTTCTTAGAAAATAAAAATATTTTTGGTTTTTCTCCGTTTCTGTCCCATATCTGGTTGCAGAATTTCCTGAAACTCAATACATACACCAGAAAATAGCAATTTCCAAATATTCTATACTTTGAGGTTAGTAATTGTCTTCAATTCATTTCAATTAAGGTTTTAATCAATTCAAATCTATTATACACTCTTCATCCTAAACTGGGAATGCAAGGTTTTTCTTCCTTCTTCTTATTTCCAATTGATTGATGCATTTGTGCATTGACCATTTTCTTATGGTTGATCAAAGTTGATCTTTAATTTGTGAAATTTGGGGATAGGAGGAAAATATTATCATCCCCCAAAACCTTTAAATCCATTTTATACACAACACAACACAACACACACACACACACACACACACACACACACACACACACACACACACACACACACACACACACACACACACACACACACACACACACACACACACACACACACACACACACACAACATTTCAAACCTTCAACATCATTTATTTCTTTACATTTTGGTGAACCCGATTACGACAATTCTTTCTTTTGTGGTGTTAGATTTACATTTCATGTGAGATCTTGCATGCATATTAGATTGGCCTTCTTTTATGTTCTTACATTTACATTTTATTAGTTTAGTTCACTTGAATTGCATTGGTGTATGAGCTTTACTACCTCCAGTCCTACTTATAATATCCCGATTAGAAGAAGTCGCCGACTTATGGGTTCTTTTGATCCTGAGTCTTCCTTTATTTTCCGTAGGATCCCGTATGACAATTTGACCACTCATGATTCCAATCCTTCTACGGAGCATAACTCTTCTCACTCATCTCATGATGAGGATGATGCTTTAAGAGTTCCTCTTAAACAAGTCCAAAAACTTTCAATTGAACTTGATAAAATGGGAAATTGGCTTATTCAAGAAAACCATAATCAAGATTCTATTCAAGCTATAGAGGCTCTTAAGAATGTCCTTAGTGATAGTGATCAAGGTGTTAATATCTTGCGTGGTATCACTCATATTGTGCATTTAAATGTCAAACCTTTAGCTCAAGAAGCTCAAGATTTAGGATTTACTCCTCCTGTCACTAGTGTGGAACCTTCTTCCATTCCTTTACCTAACATTCCTACTTACACTCCTGCTTGATGACTACATCTCTTCCATATTCCAATCCTCTAGCTTCTAATCTTCCGCTTCCATCTCTTCCTGTGAGTGTTCCACGAGTGTCTCTACCTACCTCACAACCTTCTTACCATAGTGTTCCTTTTACCTATTCTAATCCTCTTCCAACTGTGGTTCCAAGTGTTCCACCGGTTGTGTCTTCCATTCCCACTATTTTTTAAACTTTTCCTAGTGTTCCTAATGTTTCTATGCCTCCTATTTCTTCTAATGATTCCACAACCATTAGTCTGGCTCAAGTTGTGTCCTCTTTACAACAAAAACTTGCATCCTTAGCTCAATCCAAGTTTAGTATTCCTACATGTGACATGGGTAGCCCTTTATCCCTAGACATTATTCATGCTCCTGTCCCTCAATAAGCCGATATGCCTCATCTTGAGAATTACAATGCTAATGGAGATCCTATCACTCATGTTAAAACATTTCAAATCCTTTGTAGTGACTATGCTCATGACCATAGGATTTTAGCCAAGTTTTTTTCTAGAACCTTTCATGATAAGGCCTTGCAATGGCATTGTTCCTTTCCTCATTATTCTATTGATTCTTTTCCAAAACTTGCTAATACCTTTATCCAATAGTTCCAAAATAACATTGGTCCGCAAGTGTCCTTAACTGATTTGATGCATTGTAAACATAATACTAAATAAAAATTGACTGAATTTATTGGTAGATTTAAGCATTTTTATGCTCAAATTTCTTATCCTATTCCTGATATTGATATTCAACATATGTTTTATTCAAATTCACAAAAGGATATTAGAGATAAGATTTTGCTTACTGAATTTACCTCTTTTCAACAACTTTGTACAACACTTCATCATTATGAATTACAAGTGAGTTGATTTGAGAGAAACACTCTAATGGCTCCTATTCCAGTTGATAAGAGTGATGCTGATCCTCATCCCAACAAGTTTCAGAAACCTAACAACTATGTCAAGATAAATAAGCAAGAAAATATAATTGTTGTTGCATCGCACAATGCCACTTCTGCATCCACTTCTTTTCGTTTGAATCTTATGTTTACTCCTCTTTCTGAATCTTTACATTCTATTATGAGTAAATTTTTGAATGCCTAATATGATTACTTTTCATCCTATTCGACCTCTTCTTCCTACTATGCTGGTATCAAAATCCTTTGATCCCAAAGCCTTTTGTCAATACCATCGTCAGAATGGCCATGATACTGAGAAGTGTTATTCTCTAAAACATAAGGTTCAAGACTTAATTTATTCTAATGCTTTATATGTTGATAATTTTGATGGTTGTGGGAACAAATATGTCTCTCCTCCTAATCAAAACCTCCAAATCTATACAAATTCATTGCCTACACATGATACTAATACCATTATTCAGCCATCTTCTGTGGATATTGTTTATGATTCAAATATGGATGATCTCAATCATATTGTTAACCATGTGGAACATGTTTTTTTTGTCTCAAACTGTATCTCCACCCCAGCCTCAATCTCAAACTGCTATTCAATATCATCTATCTCAACCTCAACTTCAAGTTCCACCTCAACCAAAACCAAAACCTCAATCTAAACCTTCAAAACAACCTAAGGATAAAAGACCTAGGGAATTCTCAATCACCTTTGATGATTCTGAGACTATTAAGGCTACTGATGGTCCCCTCTACATTTATGCTAGGATTGCTAAGATACCTACGTTGCTTCTCTTATTGATCCTATTTCCTTAGTCAATGTCATTACTGAAGAAAACCTTTTTATGAAGAACTTACAACGTGATTATTATGATTCATCTGATGTGTGGATCCAAACTTGTAATGGTTTTCTCTATCCATCATTTGGTTATATTAACTTACCTATTGAACTTTGTGGTAAAGTTGTGGACACTACCTTTGTTGTTGTCCCTACTTCTGATCAGTTTCAAGTTAAGCTTGGTTTGCCTTGGTTGATTGCCATGCATGCTGTTGCTTCTCCTATCCATAAGTGTATTAAGTTCATTCATGATGAAGACGTGAAAACAACTAATCATAGTTTATATCAACCTTACAGGCCTAGGGATTGTGCTACCCTTGACTTCTTTTGGCCTTCAAAACCTAATTCATGTTCTTCTTGACCTGATAACCTTTTTTCTCATATCAAGCCTATAAACATCACAAGATTATTGAGTTAAGCATGCCTCATATAGATCTTAATTGTGGTCTTTTGCCTACGCCTCCATACCTCCTTTATCCATTGCTTCTAGTTCTGTTAATCAAGCTTCTAGTGTTGCTTTCATCCTATTGAGAGTCTTAATAATCCTCCTATAGAACCTGTGAAGGAGCCGGTTGTTGTTCCTCCTAGTTCTCAACACATTTCAAACAAGACAAAATCTAACCGATCTGCCAATGAATGCCATAAGAAGCATCAAGCTCAAGCTAGAGCCCGTACCTCTATTCTTCAAAGTTATTTACCTTGTTTTGACCAACTTATGCCTGATGTGTTGGAAGAAGTTAATGTTAATAATGATGTTAAGATGAATAATTATGATGATTCTATTCGCATCTTAGATTCTATTTCAATTAATCTTGATGAAGAAGATACTCTTGATGACCCTATTGATGCTAATGATGAATATGAGACTATTGATCTTGATACTGATTTACCTCAGATGCTTTTCACACAACTGATAATTACACCTAGTATCGAACATCATGATTCTCAAGAGGATCCTTGTTTGGAACTGACTATTATTCCTACTGTGTTGGATATAGTCTCTCTTGCGAGTTTTCCACCTTCCCTAAATGATATAGACCGAGATGGGGAGAGTAGGTGATGTGCTTGATTGGCTTGTCCTCCACGGTAGCCTTTTATGTGTTTGCCTATTGTATTGTGCTTCTCCCGTAATATGTTTTCTAAATGTTTGTTAGATTCTTTTATACGACCCTTGTTACTTTGTTGGTGCAAGGTGATAAAGGAATCGAACCTGTTGTACTATTCCTCCATGTATGTATCTCTATTCTTCTATATGCTATTTTCATGTTATGTTGTACCTATGCTATTGTTCGTAAATTTTTTCCTTGTGTAGTCCACTTGTATTTGCGATATGGTAGCACTGATTCTTTTTGGTCTCCATGTTGTGATCCAAAAAGATTCTTCTTTGTAACTCTTGCGTTTTCTTTCCTCCATTATGATTTTAGTTCTACTTTCTTTGGGGAATGATGTCAATTCATTTGCAGTAATATCATATATACATATATTATCTTATGATCATATTGACCCCACGGTAGGTAGATCCCCTCTGTGTTCTCTGTATGTTAATGTGGTATTTCCCTTGATTTCTCTTCGCTTGGGGGCATCTCATAGTGGAAACATAATCAGTGGAGTTTATGTTTTCGTTAAAGCCATTGCTCCTGTTAAAGTGTTAGAAATGAATTTAACATGGGGGCATATGCTCTGCTCACTTTTTGCACACACACACCTTCAAAATATTTTCAAACTTACAACTTTTATTTCTCCCTTTATGGATTAGAGACTAATCCTTAAAGCATGAATTTTTACCTTATAGGATCTCTTGAACCCTCCAGTTTCAATTTACAAAGTTTTGATCCCTTAAGGTTGGAAGGTGTCCTTAAGACATGACCTCTCTATGTTTTAGTTTTTCTCTTTTGGAATAGAATATTCTTGAGGGTGAATCCTTGATGGGTTGACTAGTGAGTAGTCACATTCACTAGGCAGTTCAAATCCATCTTTCCAGTTGCACTTTTTTTTTCCTTGTGTGATTCACAATGGAACATATGTTCTCATTGGGAAAGGTAATCACACCCTCTCTCTCTCTCTCTTTCTTTGACTGGTGATGTCTTTCTTATTGTAATATTGGGGTTGACAAAGACTTGATTCCCTGGGGGCTTGAGGATTGCTTTGTCTCTTTGATTTCAATAAGATTATCTTTTCTTTGTGATCTCCTTTACCAAGAGTTTGCATTGAGTCCATACTCTTGCTAAAGTGGGGGCTAAATGTATCATCAGAAAATAGAAGCACTTCCATTTTGGACTGGTTTATCCCTCTGAGTAAGTGGTTTGGGATCATGTCAAATTCCTTGAATGGGTCTTTGACTTGAATCTAGCTTTTCCCCTGTTCTGCCCTATTTTCCACTTCTCTCTGGCCTGTTTCTAGCATCCCGCTCTGTAAATTCAAGGTTCTTGACCTCAACTTCAAGGTCGACCTTCTAGGTCAAGGTCGACCTTGACCCTGACCCAGGGTTTAAATTCCAAGTTTCCAAAGTTTCTGGATGTCAGGGTTTGGAAAGATTTAATTCCCGCTTCTGGGTCGGTTGTTTCAGACTTTGAAGTACCAAATATTAAAATTATATTTAATATAGGTCCAATTATAGGGGTATAGAACTAATTAGAATTCAATTCTCCTATGTCAGCCTCTCTATAAGTTTTTGCCCTAGATTTTTATACAAGGAAGCCTTTCTCCTCTAATTTTCTTTAAGACTTGAAAGACCTAAGAAGACAAAGAAAGACAAGATTTTGGAAATAAAAATAGTTGAAGCACCTAAGGCACTTAATCCATTGAAGTGATCATCTAATCTCAATAATTAAAGCACATTCAAGCATTAAATTCATCAAGGAGATCCATTGGTAGCCATTGAACGATTCAAAGCTCTATGGAGCTCTCTTGTTGAAGATTTATCCATCCACATCCATGCAAGCTTGTTCCTATTGCAAGATCCATTCAAGATTGGAGTTGAAGATCTAAAGAAAATTGATTTGAGACATCCTAAATTCTACATCCATTTGGAGCATCCATACTTGTGGATCCAAAGATTCGAATCCTCCACAAGGGTTTATATACAAGCAAGGTGAATTTTCTCATTTACTTTGTTTATCTCTGCAATTTCAATTATATTTTAAGGTTAATTCCAAAACCAGGGTTTGACCAAGGAAAAACTCTCCCCCCCCCCAAAAAAAAAAACCATTTCTCTTGCAG
>MU228250.1:5640679-5685396 GCA_018584345.1 Thuja plicata | reverse complement strand
AAACCTCCCCCCCCCCCCAAAAAAAAAAACCATTTCTCTTGCAGGTATAGGTACAAGACAATGAATTACATAGCAGATTCAGATACCCTTTTCGGCCAACTTCCAGGATTCACAAATAGAATTTTTGTCGGAGTAATACAGGTCAAGGTCAACATAAAGGGGTGCAATTGTTCCCTTGTATTTGGGTCAAGGTCGACCTTTCTCAGAAAAGAAAAACATTTCTGGGTTTTCTTCGTCGCTGTGTTTCTATTCTAGATTCGGTTGCAGAATTTCTTGAAACTCAGTATAGACACCAGAAAACAACAATTTCCAGATCTTCTATACTTTGAGGTTAGTACTTGTCTTCAATTCATTTCAATTAAGGTTTTAATCAATTCAAATCTATTACACACTTTTCATCCTAAACTGGGAATGTAAGGTTTTTCTTCCTTCTTATTTTTGATTGATTGATGTATCTGTGCATTGACCATTTTCTTATGGTTGATCAAAGTGGATCTTTCCTTTGTGAAATTTGGGGCTAGGAGGAGAATCTTATCTTCCCCCAAAACCTTTAAATCTATTTTACACACACACACACACACACACAAGTTTGTGAAGAGTGCATAAAGCACAGCTATAGTGATAATCCCATTAGTGATTTGTCTTCTTTTCATATGTTCTCCTTGCTCATCTAATGTAAGTATAGGTAAAATAATTTTTAGCCTATTGGAAATCACTTTGGATATGAGTATATACTTAGTGTTGCATGAAGAAATGCATTTGGATCTTCCCATTTCAAGGCTTCATTCACATTCATGGTGAGAGTTAGATAAGTAGAATTAAGATATCCTAAATCTAACTTAAAATCCTTGGATTGTTGAACAATTCCCTAAATCTTGTCTCCTAAGACATCTCAAAGCTTTTATAAAATGAAGTTTATAAATAAACAGAGTTGTGGTATAATCTCTTTCTATGTCAAAACGGGCTACCCTAGCTTCTTTTGAGATATACTACACAAGTTTCTAATTTTTAGTGGTTCCAACTAGATAAAGTATTTAATTGAGGACCACTGTTGTTTCTCTTCTCTCTCTTCACCTTATCTCTATATTGGATCTTGGAGTGCGTAGTTATAATACCATCTCCCATCTCAAATTTTGAGATATAACTTTCTTTTCCTCCTTATTTATAGGAGATGTAGAATACTCTCATATTACTCTCTCTAATCTATTTGATTTTGGATTTTATATTTCCCAAAGACCTCATATTTGTAAATATCATCCAATTGGGTAGCTACATCATTTTATTCTTCCCTTAGAGAGTATATTCCTTAATTATCAAGGAGTATTGTTTCAGTTTCACCCATTATACTCTCCAAAGAAAGTTTTCTTAGAGTAGATATTTGAAATCACGAAGAATAAACCCCTTTAGTATGAGTTTGAGAGATTTCAACTTCCTACTAAAAACATACATCTTGGTATCAAAGGATGGATCCTGACATTTCAAAAAAGACTATTTAAAGTTTAGATGTCCCATCTACATATTCTCAAATTTGAAAGAGTCTTATGAGAAAATCATCATTCTCTATGATAAGGGATATGGGCTACTGATTATATTCAAGCTTACTCAAGACTCAAACTTAAAAATGACCTCATTATCCAGCCATGTAATTGGGGCTAAGGATGTATTGATCTTAGCAAGGATTTGATCCATATCCTTTCTTTTATTAAAACAAGTAAAAAAATGAGTTCATGGGGTTAATAAATTACATTATAGATTAATTTATAAAGGATATGAAACTATCATTATCATTTAGAATTTATGATCCTACCTAATTTTTAGATGAATTAGTTTTAGCATTGTAGTCCTCAACCACAATCTATTTTGTTTCCTTCTCTAACTTTGAACAAAGTTCTTGATGTAGTTCTAGCAATACTATTTATCATGAGTGGTTTATGAATTATAAATATTGTAATGGAAGAAATAATATTAGAAATACCATGAACCTAACTAATCATTAAAAATTTTAGGCAAGAGAACCTCTTGACGAGCCTATAAAAAATTCCCTGATTATCCCCATTTTCCCATGAAGACATTTTGGATCTCTTGCTGATAATGAATATTAGTTTCTTAGATCAAATCAATAAATAGATTAAACTTCTCTAAGAACCTTCAAAGAAGTTTTTGATTGGAGGAGTTGAATCCATTGACATCATAAGATATTATCAGTAGACAACCTTTCATCTCTTAATGTCCTCCAAGATATCATCTAATTTGGATTGGGTTATCTTAGATATAATTTCAAGGTCCATTGATTACAAAAGCAACATACCTATTACAACTTTTAAATTTTCCTTTCCTTTTTTGATCATCTACAAATAGTGGGTTTTCATTGCCTTCCCACTTGGAGCTACATTCTCCTTGGATCTCTTGATTTCTTCTAATGTTTCCCAATCAAGACCCTTGAAGGGAGGTTTTGAGAAGTGCTTATCTTATTAACTCCCTTCTTAGAATCCATTATTTTTCACTTACTTCTCCATATCTCATATAAATCTATTATCCTCTATCATACTTTTACTTATGTCTATCTATGATCTATAATTGAGTTTCAACTACAATTTCATCTCTCTTAATGTGACCACTTGTTCCACTCCCTATTCCCCTTCTAGATGTTTATTTAATGCAATGTGATTATTTCTTAGTTATGGTAAAATATTTAATATCTTTAACAAAATTGTGTAGATTTTTGCCAACTAAGTTTTTTCTTAAAGAGTTAGGAGTTCTCTAATGAGATGGATTATACTCATGGCATTTATAACACCTAAAAGGAAAAATTTCATTATCCAAAGTTTGAATCCATTCATTTTATCTTACTTTTAAGGTGTTACTTTTTGGAAGGGAGCATAAGATTAGGATTCACACATATTCTAGCATAAACATGCCCTTACCATGAAATGACCTAGATATTACAAATGTACCCTCAAATACCTATCAATTTCCTAAAAATGTTTCAAAGGGATAAAAATTAATTGGGAAGGATATGCATGTGTATCTAGATTAGTGATATAGAGGGTATTTCTCTAAGGGTTTGAACACACATGGATGTGTTTCATAAAGAGATCAAAAATATAATATAAATGTGACCCTTCATTAAAGACTCCATCACTGTTAAATTCATCAACAAAAATCAATACAAAAATATCTTAGCACAAGATCATAATATTAAATCTCCTTTCTTGTTCTAATTCTTTTAAATACATATTTTTAAGGGTCAACTAAGTTGCAAGTAATTGATACATAATACTCCTACAATACAAGGTGAAAATATTATTTCAAAATTCCAAACATCAATGTTGATAATTGAAGATTCTTCAAGGATGTCATGCATTTATTCATATATCTCTTGGATTTGATCAATATTTTACTTTCTCAATATTTCTATAACAATAATTTTTTAGGAAACCTACATTCAAAACATCACATCAAATAAAATAATAGCTACATGGTAAACAAGTTTGAAAGCTTCACCTTGTGCCAATGGTGATTGTGGATTTGGACATTGGAGAGAAGAAGACTTAGGAGAGTGTGGAAGAACAAAGGGCCTTGTACCAGAACATGGGAGAATTTCTAAAGGGTGGAAATTCACTTTTCTCAAGACCTTCAAGACCTAAAGAAAATTGATCGAGATACTTCTGAATTGGAAGCTAAGGCCAATGAGACCATGAATAATTTGGTCTCCTTCTCCTGGTACCTGAGGATGCCTTGTCACAAGTTAGATGATGAATTTCAAATTTCAAGCCCCCATACAATGTGTTATAATTTACCTATCTTTCTTGGGCATGCGATTTTATTCCCCATAAACTTTAGATGATAAGTTGAAGTTTTAAATAATAAAAGTAAACGAATACTTGACAAATAATTTCCCAATTTTTAAATGGACAAAGAGAATATCTAGAGAAGATAAAAAAGTGAATGGAACTATGCTTGCAAGACAAAAAACCAAGGGAAAAATTAAAACAAAAATATGAAAAAAGATGTTTTTTTAGAAGTGTAGGATTTCTATGTTCCCAAAAATAATGTTTCATGAGTGAGAAGCTCATGAAAATTTGATAATGTTGTACCCTCCCTTAATTTAGATCTTCTTCCTTCCTCTAATTTTACATTCTACTCTACTTTCTTTCCATTCCTTTCTTGACTTTATTTCCCCTTTTCTTCTGCTCATGAACTACTCATGAATTTGAACCCACACTATGCATATTCCCACTCTATTTATTTATCTTCAATATCTACACACATATAATCATCACAAGCATTGTATAAATAAAAATTCCATATCTCATTCATTAATAAATTATTCTTCACCTTCTTTCGGTACCTCAAAAAAGTTAGCAATGTCCTTCTATGGTCTTCCATTGCCACACCTTCCCATTTCTCCTTCTTCACTTTTTGTTTTCCTATTTTATCCATAGAAAAATTAACTTCCAAAGAAACATTAAAAAAATTTGATAAACCAATAATTACTTTGAAATCTTCTCTTCAACTACAACATCCTTTTCAATTTCCTCATTTCCATTTACATTATGCACATTAATTTCATCATGGAAGTTATACAATTTAGACTTTACCTTTACATGCTCTATTACAACTTCATATTTGACCTCATCCATGCCCCAAGAAACACATGCTTCAACTCAACCTCTTTCTTATCTTCTTCCTTTTCCTCTTGTATGAGGATCCTTTTATATTCTCTGACCAATGCAGGTTCCATTTTTGCTTTCCTTTTAATATCTTCAACATGACAAACTAGATGCCTAACTTCTCTTGACTGAGGAATCAAATCAAAACATGCCTTTTCATTTTCTATACCTTTTACAAATTGTTTACTTGAAATCATACAATACCCATATTTGAAATCCCACTTTTTTTTTTCTTCTTTCAATGGTGTCATAACATATTTATTTTTGTCCTTGGTTATTATATTGGTATATGCTTCACCTTCATGTACATTTCTTTGTAGTTATACTGCCATAGCTTCCCCAAGAGAATATGACAAGCATCCATAGGCATCAAACATGATTTTATCCTTATAATTACCAATCTAAAAACTCATCAAGAATTTGATGATAAGTAACTAATGCCCCTTTTGCAACCAAGTAACCACATAGGGGTTTGGATGGTTTATTTTCTCTAGACTTATTTTTTAACCATTTCTTGTGAGACCAAGTTACTTGTACGACTACTGTCCATGATTATGGTGCAACACTTCCCTTTTAATTTATAAATAATCTCGAACAAACTCCTTTGGTTCTTGTTGTTCATTTTTTAGTTTCAAAAGTACTCTTCTCAACATAATATTACCACTATTCTCTAGGCTTGCTAATTCACTTTCCTCTTCAAATTATGTAGTAAATATCTGTAGACACCCCAAATTGGTCAAGCAAAGTAAAAAAAAGTCAAATCAAGCAATTAGTGATCAAAGCATGATTTAATTGAAAATCAAAGCCTAGAGGATTAATTAAATCAAATGGATAAAAAATTAATCCAACCCATTTAAATGGGACACATGGCTAAATCAATTAATTAAATTAATTATTAAATACAATAATTATCACTTGCCACATATGGACAAAAATCATTCAACCAATGAGGTGAGATTATTTTGATCACATGGATCAAGGAAGCCTTTTCTATCTCAACCATTCAAATTGACTTTGCAATATTGGCTACTCATTTTGTCTCTTTGTCTCAACATTTGAAACCACTAACTCAACTCACCTCTAACCATGAGTCAATCTAACCCACATATAACTCACCTTCCTAATTTTAGGAATCTTTTCAATAGAATGCATCCGTAGAGAAAATCATCCATTATCTTAGTGCATCATTACTCTAGTGAATTTGGTCTAGGTTTTCATAGCAATTTGAGTCATTTGAGTAATTTGATTGCAATGGAGGAATTTAGCATAATTGAGCTAGATTAGGGATAATTGCATCATAGATCATCATTCTTACTGTATAATTGTCACTAATGAATGCTTAAATCTGAGAGCATTACTTTATCTTTCTAGTTAGAGATCCATAAGATGCTTTTTGTCTTAATTTCAATTTAATTTGGTTAAATAGTTGTATTTCTTACATTTGAAATGATATTTTGATGAACTAATCCTATGAAGGCGTTTCTTATACACTAAATGAAATTCAATTCAAAATATAGCCTAATTAGAAAAAACAAATTGGAATCTTAAGTGAGGCATTAGGGATATTCTCTTCACCTTTTGGTGAATCAAACTCCTAGATGCGCCAAATTTGAGAGGAAGATAAGCTAAAGAATTTATCAAACACTTAAAAAAAGCCTTCTTGTTTATGGAAAATAATACTAGGTATATGCTCTTCACTTTTTTGATGAATCAAAAATCCAAACGTACTCTAGTCCCCCTAGATTAAAAGGCTTGGGAAAGAACAATGCTAAATGTGTTTGTGAAGTGAAATAATAGGGAAATGCTCTTCACCTTTCGGTGAATCAAACTCATACACTTGTTTTCATTTCAATTTCTTGCTTTCATATATACATGCTAGATCCTTAGTGGGCTCGCCTCTCGAGAATGTGCCTTAACGAGGCCGGTGAGAGGGAAAACCCAAAGTGGGAACAAGGTAAAGCCAACCCATTCCATCCACTATAAATAAAGACCTCAGTTAAGTTGAAAAACTTAGAGGGAAAACATATCAAATTCCTAGACTCATAGGGCTATAGGCCTCAATCGTGTGGGTGAGATTGCATGTTCTTGGTATGAATCATTTGATATTTTTGTTTGGAACCCGAACTAAACACCTGGTTAATCTAGCAATGCCTACTTTTTTAGAGCCATTTTTAAACACCAAAATTTACCTTAGGTAGCTTTCTTGGAATGGTTCATTGTGAAAAGACCCACAGAAATGATCTTGAACATATACCTTTGTGTTTAGGAATTGAGGGTAAAGACAAGTGTTTTTGTGGTTTCTGCCATGGAAGATTCATGATTACAAACAAAAAACATCCATTCAAACCTGACAATCAAATCAAATATTGTGACCAAAATAGTAAACAAGGGTTCCTGAGGTACCTGTGACGCATATGCAAACTCCTGTAATGCTTTTGAAAAATCTTGTAACGCATCCAAACAAAGTTTCAACACATTTTAGAACAAAAGTAACACATCCAAATGGTCTTGTGACACATTTGAACAGAGGAGTGACACTTTTGAACAGTAAAATAACACGTAGTATTTTTCTAGTAAGCACGTACAAGTGTTTCTGTGACGCATGTTGGGCCTATCTTAACGTATATAGAACAAAAACTCAAAAAAATGAGTATCTCTCAGGTCTACCAGTTAAACTTGAGTATATTTTTAGATACCCTTTACAAGTACTTCCCGTTCAAGTCAAAAATCAGGTCAAATTCCTGCAAATTTAGGCTGTTAAGAAATTGTTGATCAAGAGGTATAAATTCAAAGCATCAAATTATTGTTAATGCCAGTCTTCACCAGATCCTATTATATCAAAATATATTTATAAGAATATGAGAGTTATCTTAGGCAAGATATCCCTTATTCAAATGAAACACTTCTATTACCACATCAACCTTTCCAAGAAAAAGAGGAAGAAGAACAAGAAATGATGACACATAATTTTTTGTATGATGATCCAAATATTATCAACAATACCAATGAAGCCAATAATTCCAAGAACAACAATGACATTAACACTAATGGTGAAAACAATAATGGAAGCAACAATGGAAGCAACAATGGTAACAATGGGAATAATGGAGGAAATCAAAATCATCATGAAGATGCAATGGAAGAAAGAGTGAATGAAGCTTCCCAAGATCAATTATTCATTAAAGTCATGGAAAAAATCCTAGCAGGGGATAAAGAGAGATACTTTCTAAACCTATCTCAATTAGGAGTTAAGCTTCCTCATGATTATGATATGTCAACTCTAAATAAATATGAAGAAGAGGAAAATATAATAGGGGTGATGAATAAGCAATTCAAAATTTTCCAAATTTAATTAGACAACATGAAGGAGGCAGTGGTGTAGGAATAATGGAAGGGTGTTGTACTGAGAGGGGAGGGGTGAATCAATGCCCTTTGTAATTTTTTTATCAATTAACCTTTAATACTCATTTCTTTCATACCCGACCATTGTAGCTTTCCTTCTTCATACATGTAATATCATAGCTTAAATGTAAATGTATGAAAACAAACATTGAAACATTCATGAAATTTAACACATGACACAAGTATTTGGTAACACAGAAACCCTTGTTAGAAGGTAAAAAATGTGGTGGGGATGAAACCCACAAAGCTTCACTATCTGTAGAATGGAAGGTGCCTGTTAGGGCTACAAGTTGTGACCACTTCTGATGATCTTACCCTGTTAGGAGTAACATGTTAGATTTGTTAAGTCTACTCGGTTAAGAGATTTCAACAACACAATGCATATGTGCACTTGGTTAAGAGATTTACATAAAGAATGTTAAGTCTACCTTCTTAAAGGATTTTTTTATTTGCTACAATTGTTAGAGAGTAGACAAAATATGCATGACCTGATAGCTTGTAATCTTGAATTGCTTATTACAGATTGATTAAGTTCACAAAATATATATCACCTATTGTGATGAATGATACCTCTGTTCTTCTCGGTAGCCTTGAATGTAGTTCTTCATAACTAAATTCTTCTTTATATGTCCTTCTGCATGAAATCCATAGATGTCCTTGGTGGCTACAATAATCATATTCTTGATTGATTAATACATCTATATATACAAGATTTTGACCTAATTAGGTTTCACGCTTTTCTTGAATAACTCTAAGATAAAAGGTTTACAACTTGACATTGATATCCTAGTTTGCATGAATACAACCAGTTAAACTAATTAAATCCATCATTTACGCTTTTCTTGATTCACAAGAAACAGTTATCCAGCTAAGCAAAAAGCTATTTGAAAGACTAAAGTGCTTTAGCTGACGTGTAGTTCAGATCCACTTTTTCCGGTGAAATGTTGTCTCTCGGTGTAGAATGGTGCTCGGTGATGTCTCTTTATACTGGTGCTTAGTTGTGTCTTTGTAGAATGATGCTCGGTTGATATACTGCTCGGTGTTCAAAAAATTTTGGTGACTACTGCCCTTGGTAATTACTGCCCTTAGTAATCACTATTGCTTGGTGAGTGCTGTCGCTTGGTGACCACGACCGACCAAAACTGTCTGCTTGTATACTAATGACAACTTTTGATCCTTTAAGGATTATCAAGTGGCTCCAAAATAATTATCAATCGATTCCATATTCCCATTTCCATTATATAAGAGTCTAATTATGGCACCCTTCCTCCAAATGCGGTCTTTCCAAAATATAAATATATAGCTAAATTTGACCCACAAGACCATTTGAGAGAGTTTTGTGCACTAACCCTAGAATTTATGCATGACACCACTTATCTAATGAGGTTATTTCCTTGAAGCCTTGGAGGGCAGGCAATGGAGTGGTTTTCAAAACTACCCCTGGGTATCAAAACATTTGAAGAATTAACCTCCAAGTTTTTAAAACATTACTCTTGTAATATTGAACACGAGGTCACCATGCTAAACTTATGCAATACTAAAAAAAAATACGGTGAGTCCTTTTTGAGCTTTCTACAAAGACAAAGAGTGGATTTTTCTCATTATCCTATAAGTATACCTGAGAAAGAGAAAATGAACATTTTTATGAACAACTTGAATACATAGATGAATTATCGATTAAAAATTCAATGTCCACCCACTTTTGAGAAGATCATTGAAAATGAAAATAAAATAGAAGAGGTTTTAGTAAAAAAAAAGGAGAACTAAAAATTTACAAAGAAAACAAGGGTTTCTCTAATAACAATAACAACTTCAACAACAACCAGGCTTTCAATAACAAAAATGAGAAACCTAGATTTTGGTTAAAGAACACCAATAAAAACCTTGTTAATGATGGAGTTGTAGAGGAAAATAATCTTAAAGCTACTCCCTTCAATCTCTCAAGTGGGTCTAACCAAGCTAACACTGTTAATCAAACATCAAAGACCCCTTTCAACAACAACAAATTTTCAAACAATCAAGGAATCAATAAACCAAGACCTTTCTTCAATTCAACACAAAGGAGAAAGTTCACATCCTTGGGCGAACCTCTCGAAACTGCATTAAAAACTCTCATTTCCAACACAATCATTACATTACCAGAGGAAAAAGCATATGAACCACAAGTTAAGCCCTCATGGTGGAATGATGACCATAATTGGGAATAACATAGAAACAAAGGGCACAAAACAAATGAATGCATGGGATTGAAGCACGTGGTCCAAGGCTTGATAGATGATGGTACAATTAAGGTAGACAAACCTCAAAATAATGAAGACCATGTGGAATTCAAAACCACTTTCTTAAATCATGAAAAAGGTGAATATTCAAAATCTAATTAAAACAAAAAATAAGTAATGACAAGGTTAATTTTTCCCATACATACGACAATGTCATCAATTCCCTATCAGGATATGAGAATGCAATCAATGTCATTGTCGTTAAGGACAAATGAAAATAAGAGAATTCTAATGTTGTGACAAGAGGGAAAGCTTCAAAGATAACATTGCAAGGGACCACCTCTAAAACCAATTGGCTTAATCAATCATCTTCATCTTCGAGACAATATAACCTTGTGGACCAGCTCCAAAAGACACCAACGCAAATATCCATCTGGGAATTGTTAAAACTTTCACCAACCCACAAATAAATATTGGAAAAAGATTTTGTTTAGACTACTGTTCCTCATGAATTGGATGTTGATATATTTCAAAACATGGTTGGACACCTCATTGCATATCTTTTTACGAGCAAGATGATATGTCCCTAAATCATCCCTAAAATCTTCCATTGCATATAGAAGTATTGATAAATAAACATCGTGTCAAAAGAGTCCTAATTGATGGTGGTGGTGACATAATTATTTGCACCTTGAACCTTGTAAAAGCTCTAGAATATTCAAAAGATGCTTTTGATCCAAAAATAAAAATTACCATCAAAGCTTATGATGATGAGGAAAGATCTTCCAAAGGAATGGTTGTTCTTCCCATTAGAGTTGGTCCAATTCGAAAGGAAACAATTTCTCAAGTCCTTGATCTAAAGTTGACATGTAACATCTTGTTATGAAGGCCATGGATCCATGAAATGCAAGCAGTGTCTTTGACCTATCATCAATGTATAAAATTTCCGTACATGGGTCAAGAGATCACTATAAGCAGAGACTTTAATACCTTTCAATATTGCAATAATGTTAAACCCTTGAATGATTTGTTGGTCCCACATAATAGTGAAGGTTCTACATCAAGTATTCTCAAAGAAGAAACTCAAGAAAAGGTTCCTAATTCAAGTTCTACGTCAAAGGGAAAGGAAAAGATGGAAAAAGAGAGTGTTATTGTTGACTCAAACCAAGAAAAAAATAACTTACCTACTTCAACTAAGGGAAAAGAGAAAGTTAGTTTTTTAGATTTGAAAGGTGAAGACAAAAAGAACAATAGTTCAAATGTTTCACATCAAGATGAGGAAAATTCAAAATCCTCTAAGTTTGAAAAAGAAATAGCCAAAGAAATACATTACCAAAAGATAGACAAATTGATGAAGAAATTTGAAAATCAATGTAAAATCAAACAAAAGGGGGTAGGAGAATATTCTTTGTCAATGTTTGTCTTACCTATTTCCCCTAGATCACATGGAAAACCTATATAGGCCTATGTCTGCACACTCAAACAAGAGGGTTAGTAGCACTGATTTGCAATGAAAGAAATCAACAAACTACTAAGAATGAGCCTATGAACAATAAAATAAAAAATGTTAAAAAGGAAAACAAATAAATGCAAACCCCAATGCTTGAAGCTTCTATTTCTTCTCTCTACTCCTTCCAAAATTCTCTATGGATGGTGCTCAGTATTGGCGTTGACAACATCTATGACTTGTGAGTGTTGAGAAAATGAGATCAAAATGATAATAATTTTGCTTGATGCTTCATACGAGAATCCTACATAGTAATTGTGCACAAAGTTGGAGATCTTGGATCCTTTCAAATGGTTGAGAAGGGTTGATTATATAGAATATAAAAATGATTTGGATAGATGAGATTGATCCTAGATACTTTGAAATGGACAACTGAGATCAATAGGAACTAAAGAAGCAATCAGTAAAATCCTCTTAGCTGTAGAGAAGAGGATATGGTTTAGTCAGCTATAGAGTTGATCATGAGCTATCCTTTTGAATTGGAGAGAAGATGGAGCAATTTATGCAGTTACAAAGATAGCACATGAGTTCCATTTTTGAACTGGAGAGAAGAGGGAGCAATTAATGCAATGACAAAGATAGCACATGAGTTCCCTTTTTAAATTGGATAAAAGAGGGAATATTTTATGCAATTACAAAGATTGATCACGAGTTCCCTTTTTTGAACTAGAAAGAAGATTTATTTGATTTTAAAAATTAAAATACTCATAAATGAGATATTTGAATTCTATTTTGATTTAAAATCAAATTAAGAGTGAAATTAAATTAATTTAATGAAATTAATTTAATTAGAAGAATAATTAATAAGTTTAAATATTTAAATTTAAACTTTAAGAAATTGAATTTCTTTAACTAATAAAGATTAATTAATTAAGGTTTATTAATTAAACAAAATTAATTATTTAATTAATTTTGGAGAAATGATTAAATGATTAGAGGATTATATTTAGAAGAAATAGATGATTAATTAATGATTAATGAAACCATTAATTAATAAGTTTAAATAATTAAATTTAAACTTTTAAGAATTGAACTTAATTAAGTAATACATATTAATTAATTAAGGTTTATTAATTAAATAAAATTAATTATTTAATTAATTTTGAAGAAATGATTAAGTGATTAGAAGACCAGATTTAAAAGAAATAGACGATTAACTAATGATTAAAGAAACCATTAATTATTAACTTTAAATAATGGGATTTAAACTTTAAGGAAATTGAACTTGATTAACTAATAAAGATTAATTAATTAAGATTTATTAGTTAAATAAAATTAATTTTAAAAAATGATTAAATGATTAGAGGATTAGATTTAAAAGAAATAGATGATTAACTAATGATTAAAGAAACCATTAATTAATAAGCTTAAATAATGAAATTTAAACTTTCAGGAAATTGAACTTAATTAACTAATAAAGATTAATTAATTAAATAAAATTAATTATTTAATTAATTTTGAAGAAATGATTAAATTATTAGTGGATCAGATTTAGAAGAAATAGATGATTTAACTAATGATTAAAGAAACCATTAATTAATAGAGGGAAGTTAGTAATTAAATGCAAGGTCGCAAGTCTGTCTATTTTAGGGTGTCTACAAAACCATCTATTTCTCATCCTCCTGAAAAGTATAACAAAAAATTTGTAAGAACTAGTAATTCTCTATCCATGGAAGAAGAAGATGATGATAATTTAAAATGGCTCTATACAGATGAGGAAGCCTCAAGTTCAAATCAAGCATCAAATTCAAATGAAAAAGGGTTCAAAATATCGACATTCCTACACACCAATATGGTAAAGGCTATCAAATCATGCAAAAGATAGGTTCCAAAGGAAGAGGATCTTTAGGAAAAATAAATAAAGGGTTGTTAGAACCTATAAAACCCCCATGGAGGTCTAGTGAGGAAAAATTAGGATTAAGATATCATGAGAAAAGTAATGGTCAAAAGAATTTCACTAATCCTTATGAACACATTAACATGTTAGATTCAGAAAGTGAGGATGATTCAATGAATATGAATGGGATTCATTATCCGAGGTATCTTTTCATGATAAAGAGGAAAACATGATTCATACCTATGCTCCTATATCTAGTTTGAGTAAAGATTCAAGTTCAAATCAAGGATCAAGTTCCAACCAAAGGCCTAGTACTAATCAAGAATAAAATTCAAGGTAAGAATCAAATGGAGCTCGTTGGATAGGTGAACCATAAATACCTTCATGTCTAGGAGAATATAATGATAGGTTTAAACCATAAGATTTTTATCCTCAAGAAACCCAAGAAGAGTCGAGTGAGGATAATTTTGATCCAAGTTCTATGGAACACCTTAAACAAGCAAATGTGATAGATTTGAAAGATACAATGTACGAAACTTATAATGAAGTCATGTCCTTAAAATCTATAGATTTGAAATTTCTTAATGATCCCCTATCCCTTAGAGACCCTTAACTAATTGATTGGGATTTAATTTATCCAAGTAATATACCCTCATTTCCAAATGAAAAATCGTTTGCCTTGTACCTAAATGCTGTTGAACCCTCTTCTATCAATGAATTCTATCAAAGAGGATCAAAGGGGGAAAGTGGACAATCTCTTAGTCTCAAAAGAAAAGAAAACAATAAAGAAAAAAACAAATGGTCTAGTGGTGAAAATCATAATGTGGTAGTACTAGACATAGAAAAGTAAAAATAAAAGATGTTTTCAAAGGTGAAAACCCAACTGTGGCACCTAAGGAAGAGAGATTGGACACTTTACCAGAGCACTATGAGAAAATATCTTCTATATTAATTGAAACCACATAAAAGGTGAACATTGGCACAAAATCAGAGCCCAAGATCATAAACCTTGCAACATCAAAGGTTTCCAGAAGAAAGACAAGAATTTGATGAATTTTGCATGGTCCTATGCATATATACTGGGGATAGATCCAAATCTCTTCATGCACTGCTTAAATATAAAACCAGGAGCTAAGCCTGTCAAACAAAAACTAAGAAAAATGCATCCTTACATCACATTAGTAGTAAAAACAAATTAGATAAATAGTTAAAGGTTGGGTTCATAAGAGTTTTTGCCTATGCCGAATGGATCTCCAACATTGTACCAGTCTCCAAGTCGAACAAATCAATCAGAGTGTGTACATACTTCAGAGATGTTGACCTAGCCTGCCCTAAAGATGACTTTCCATTACCAAGCATTAATGCTATATTAGATCTAACAACATGACATTTTATGTTTTCCCCCATGGATGGATTTAGTAGGTACAATTAAATAAATATACCTCCCAAGGATCAAGATAAAATGTCCTTTACATGTGCTTGGGGTACCTTTTGTTGGAATGTGATTCCCTTCGGTCTCAAAAATGCTAGAGAAACTTATCAAAGAACAATGGCTACAATTTTCTATGATATGATGCACAAGTTCCTACAAGACTATGTTGACGACATCTTGGCCAAATATCATACAAGGAAGGAACACTTACCAATTTTGGAGAAGATCTTTATAAGATTAGAGAAATTCAAAGTGAGGTTAAATCCTAAAAAGTGTGCATTTGGTATACAATCTAGAAAATTACTTGGCTATATAATATATACAAAGGGAATATAGGTAGACCATGAAAAGGTTAAGGATATAACGGAAATTGGGGCACCAAGAAATATAAGTTAAATGAGGTCACTTCAAGGAAGAATAAAATTAATAAGAAGATTCATTTCTCAATTGGCCGAGAAATATCATTCTTTCACTCATTTTCTTCACAAGGATAAAATTTTCAAGTGGGTCAATCAATATAAAAAAGCCTTTGCACTCTTGAAGAAATATTTGATGAATCCACCCATATTAATAAAATCTGCTACTCCCATACATTTCAGAAACATATCACTCATTAGGTTCTTTATTGGCTCAAGAGGATGAAAATGGAAAATACAAGACAATCTATTACATCAACATGACCTTGGTTAAGTATGAGCTAAATTACAGTTTCATTGAAAGGGCATGCCTAAAAGTAGTTTTTTCTTCACAAAAACTATGTCACTACATGTTGGCACATAAGATTAAGCTCATAGCTAAGATTGACCCCTTGAAGTATCTACTTAGCAAGATAGCTCTAACAAGATGATTGGAAATGGGTCACGGTGTTGAGTGAATTTGACATTGAATATATGGATAGAAAAGCAATAAGAGGAAAAGTCATAGCTGATCAGTTGGTAGAGGCTCCTCTAATATTTGATCAACCTATTCAAGTGGAATCCTAGATGTAGAGATAATAAATATTGAGGCTAAAACATGGAAGCTTTACTTTGATGGATCCTACACACAACATGGCTCAGGGACATGCATTCTACTAATTACACCTCAAGGTATACTATTCCAAATGTTGGAAATATTGTTGGAAAGCTACAATGGAAACATTTGTTGTTTTGTCATTGATGTCAAACCTTAACTGGTAAGACTATTGCTATCTGTTTGAGCACCATATCTATTGATTGATGAAGGAGATTTAACAAGAAGACCAAGTGGAATGGTTGAGTTATGGGAAATCACAAGGGTACTTGATCAGTTGGCACATTAGCAAAGTAATGTGTTGTTTATCTTTTGATGACAGTTTACTGAGAATAGTTTGTGCTGAGCAAAGTCAGTGATGATCGAGCGCCAGTAAATTACCGAGGAAACTAGTGGTGACCAAGCAGAAGAACACAATGTTGGACGAGCAACAATATTTTGGTAATTGTTGAGATTTGAGATCTCTGGCTGACATATTTGTTTTTATTGGGATATGTAAAGTTAATTGAGGATAAACACATTTGATCCACACTATGTAAATTCATGGGTAACCGTAATTAATGCATGGATCAAAGATTTAATTAGTGAATTCTTTGGAGAAGTAAATTAAATGTAAATTGATAGAAATATTCGTTGGATCTGACCTAACCTAAGATCTACGATCTTGATTAAGTGGAAAAAGATCTATCTGACCTAGATGAAGAGGTATAAGATAACCTCAAGGGGTTATTAACATGTATGGTGATGTGTATGCAATAGGATTTCATGGTTAATTGACTGATTGGCATGATCTAGCAGAGAAGGCTGAACAGAGAATCAAAGAGCTGCGAGAGTGATTTCTTGACAGATTTCCAAGCAGATCTGAAGATTGAAATGAGAATGGAGGCCACTCAGTGAATTAGCATTAGAGTTGAATTGGATCTGGATTTGCAAAGTAAGTTGTATGTATCATATCACACCTGTTGATTACTTTCTAACCATTGTATCAGTCAAAATCCTTTAACTAGGTTGACCTAACAGTCATTGTATAAATCCTTTTAGCAAGGTGACATTCAGGTGTAATGTTCTAAGTCCTCTAACAAGGCCACTACTAACAGGGTGATTAAATCCTTTAACCAGGTCACATTTATCAGTGTGTTTTGTAACCTTTAACAGGGTTGGCTCCTAACAAAGCTCACTTTAGAAGAGTGAAAAGTTGATAGAATGTTATTGGTGGTTTTTACCATATTGGGTTTCCACGTTAAATTTTGGTGTCAACTTGTGTGAATATGTATGTTGTGTTTTACTTTAAGTTTCTATGAGCTGATTACATCTAAACAGTAAACTACATATGTATGTTGTTGTTGTCGAGCAGATCTGAGTTGTTCAAATTAGTATAAAATTTTAATGGGAACATATAGACCCAAGGATAAATGATTCACCCCCCCTCTCAGTTATTCTGAATTCATTCTAACAATTGGTATTAGAGCTTTGGTCTCTTAAAAATAGTTTGAAGTTACTTGGGGTCTTGATGTATAAGGAGGTACCAAAGCTGAACAAAGATAACTTCCCTACATGGAAAAGTTTGATGAAGTTGCATCTGGCTGGTATTGGTGATTCAACTAAGCACTATGTTGAAAATTCTTATGTAGCCCCCATTGCACCTACCACAACTGCACAATTAAGAGAAAAGCAGGAGCACAATCAAGCAATGTTGGAGATTGCATCATCACTAAACTATCATGAGTTTGAAGACATAAAGAATTGTACAACTATGAAGCAAATGTGGGATACCCTTGAAACCATCTATGAAGGTGACACAAATGTGCTGAGAGTGAAATCTAAAAGCTTAAGAGGTAAGTTTGATGAAATAAAAATGTAAGAAGGAGAAAATATAGTTAAATATTATGGTAGGATAAAAGAAGTGGTAAATGCTATCAGAGGAGCCAAGGGAACAATTGATGATAACACCATTATGAGAAAGGTACTAAGGACTCTTCTTCCTTTTTATGCTATTCAAGTTTCTGGAATTCAAGAGTTAAGATGTACTTCTAATAATAATTTGACTTTGGAAGGTCTGGTAGGCAGACTTACTGCATTTGAGATGTCAAATTTTGATAACTATACTCCACAAGCTATTGAATCTACATTCAGATCCCAGTTGGTCTTTAACAAATTAAAGAAAGAAAAGAAATATGTGAACAGTGACATTGACACTACTGATGATGATCTGGAAGAACTTGAAGCACTCGTGGAAAAGAGGCTATCTAGAGGAAAAGGAAAATTCAAAGGTAAACTCCCTATCATTTGTTTTTCATGTAACAAAGTTGGTCATATTGCTGCAAGATGTCCTGATAAGAATGAAAAAAATGAAAGAAAGGAAAACAAGTACAAAGATAGAAAGGATGACCGAGACTTCAGAAAGTAAAAGGATTATAAAGACAAAGGTAAGAAATTTTGTTATATAGCTGAAGAAGCTTCTGATAGTGAATCTAATAATTTTGATGAAAATGATATAGAAGTTGTGTATGTTGCTATGAAATATTATTATGATGATGATGAGGAAACTACACTAATTTATTATATGAGTAAAGGTGATCATTAGATTATTGACAGTGGTTGTTCACATCACATGACTGGTGACAAATATAAATTTGAAACCCTAGATCAGTGTAAAGGTGGTTATGTTAAATTTGGTAATGATGCACCATGTCTTGTTAAAGGGAAATGATTAATTATCTTGACTGACAAGATCAGATGTGAGAATGTATATTGGGTTGATGATCTTAAATATAATTTATTGAGTGTTGTATAGTTGAATACTTCTGGTTATAGAGTTGAGTTCCATCACAAGAAATCAAAGATCTACGATGCCAATGGAGAACTAGTTGGAGGTGGTGAGAAAACAAAAGGTAACTTGTTCTATTTAGATTTAGCTGACGAGACATGATTGTTTGCACAATATAATGATGTTTGGTTATGACATAAAAGGTTGTGTCATGTAAACTTTGATAACTTGGTAAGCATAAGAAAATTGCAAAAGGTTAGAGGGCTGCCTAAGTTAAAGAAACCTAAAAATGCAATGTGTAAGCAATGTCAATTGGGAAAGATGACCAAATCTAGTTTGAAAAGCAACACTCATACTTCTGAGGAAATACTAGAATTAGTTCATACTGAACTTTGTGGACCCATTGGACAGAAAAGTTACTATGGAGACACATATTTCATTCTATTTATTGATGATTACTCAAGAATGATGACTATTATGTTTCTTAAATAAAAATATGATGCATTCCAGTTATTTAAGTGATACTTGGCAAAAGTTGAAAAGGAGATAGGTAAAAATCTAAAATGTCTAAGATCTGACAGAGGAGGTGAGTTTATTTCTAATGAGTTTAACAGGTTCTGCAATGACTGAGGGATAAAAAGACAGATGTCCAAACCTAGGACACCACCATAGAATGGTATTGCTGAAAGAAGAAACAAATCTATCATGGATTGTGCCAGAACACTAATGATGGAGAAGAATGTTATGCATAAATATTGGAGAGAATTTGTAAGTACAATAGTCTATACCCTAAATAGAGTACAAGTCAAGAAAGGTACTAATGCTACACCTTATGAGCTATGGTATGGATATGCACCTAATGTATAATATTTCAAAGTTTTTGGAAGCAAATGTTTCATACTGAAGGATAACAGAAATGGGAAACTTGATGCTAAAGGTGAGAAAAGCATATTTCTTGGTTATTCAACGAAAAGTAAAGCATATAAGTGTTTGAATTATAACACTAACAAAATTGTGGAATGTGCAAATGTTAGAATTGATGAGTATGTAGAAAGAAATGAAGCTGAAAGCACACAAGAACCTAAGAGTTACAAATCATTTGTATATATGGATGAGGAAGATTCTAATACATTACCTAAACTTGAGAATGAGGTTGCCAAGCAACAACTAGTACCTGCTGAGTCTCAGAATGAGATTTCCAGGAAACAAGAGGTAATTGCCGAGCTATCTAATGGAGATGCTAAGTCAAAAAATCAACCTGAAATGAACATGAATGATCAACCTGAAGTAGAAAAAGAACCTACTCTAGCAAAGTATGTAAGGAGGCACCATAAACTGGATCAAATCATAGGATCAAAGGATTCTATAGTTATGACAAGAAGTAAGTTGAGAGAAGATACATGCTTATTATGTGATTTTGAGACTAAAATAGTAAAAGATGCCCTAGAAAATGAAGATTGGATACAAGCCATGAATGAAGAAATTGAACAGATTGAGAAGAATAAGACTTGGACACTTGTACCCAGGCTGAGTGATAAGAATGTAATTGGTACTAAGTGGGTATTCAGAAATAAGCTAAATGAACATGGAGAGGTAACAAGAAATAAAGCTAGACTAGTATGCAAGGGTTATGCACAAGAGGAAGGAATTGATTATGGAGAAACATTCACCCCAGTTGCAAGATTGGAAGGAGTAAGAACATTACTTGCATATGCAGCCTACAAAGGTTTTAAAGTTTATCAGATGGATGTAAAGTCAACATTTCTAAATGGAAAATTAGAAGAAGAAGTATATATTGAACAAGCTGATGGATTTGTTGACCCAAGAAAGAGGAATATGGCTTGCAGATTACACAAAGCACTATATGGATTGAAGCAAGCACCAAGAGCATGGTATGAGATATTGAACAATTATCTAATGAAGATTGGATTCACAAGAACCAATGACAACAACAACTTGTATTTGAAGACAAAGCAAAGTAAAGGTACTTTATTTTCTAAAATATTTGTTGATGACATTATATTTAGTGGACAAGATGTGTTATGCCAAGCATTTGCAAAGGAGATGCAAATTGAATTTGAGATGTCTATGTTTGGTGGGATAAATTTTTTTGTTGGCTTACAAATTTATCAGATGAAGAATGGTATCTATATTACTAAATCAAAATATGTCAAGGAGATACTAAATTTTTTTAGAATGGAAGATTCAAAACTAGTGAGTACACCCATGGCTACTAGACAGAAGTTGACAAAGAATGATGATACAAAAGAAGTGAATCAAACTCTTTACAAATCAATGATTGGAAAGCTGCAATATGTTGTACACAACATACCTGATATTACATTGGCTGTTGGTATTGTTGCAAGATTTTTTTCCAATCCCAAGGAAACTCATATGATGGCAGTAAAAAGGATTTTGAGATATTTGAAAGGAACAAATGAATATGGTCTGTATTACAAAAAGAATGATAAGTTTGAGCTTAGAGTTTATACTGATTCTAATTTTGCTGGAAATGTAGATGATAGGAAAAACACCAAATGTGGAGCATTTCTTCTGGGAAAAAGATTAGTTTCATGGACAAGCAAGAAACAAAATTGTACCTCACAATCTACAGCTGACGCTGAGTATGTAGCATAAACAGTTAATTATTCTAATATTGTGTGGTTGAAGACACTACTGAAAGGTATGAAAGAAGAGATCACATAACTAGTTGTCATATATTGTGATAACACAAGTGCAATTAATATTTCTAAGAACCTTGTAATGCACTCTAAGACAAAGCATATAGCTATCAAGTATCATTACTTGAGGGGGCTAGTTCAGAAGAAGGAAGTGAGACTGGAATATGTGAATACTAAAGAACAGTTAGTAGATATATTTACAAAGGCACTACCCAAGGATGCTCATGAGTATTTGTGAGGTAAATTAGGGGCGATTCCCCCAACTGAGGCTAATTAGTTCAAAATGACATTGTTGCATCAAATGTTATATTCAGAATATTTGACACATTGATGCACAGGTAGTCACACCTTAGGATGCTACCTAAAGCTGTGAAAGATGGAAAAAGACAAAAAAGAGGATTAGTCATAAGCAAGATGATAGGAGCAACATGATAGAGAGTTTAGAACAAAAGAATCTGCATGATGAAGATCATGTCAATTTCTTTGGAATTTTTGTCAAAGAGGGCGAAGTTTACTTAGAAATAACAAGGGAAAGTTTACTATACTTAGAAATAACGAGGGAGAAGTTTACTGAAAAAAAATAAAGAGATTGTTGTTAAAAGGAAGAGATTAATGGCAGAAGGAGTCTACAAATGAACAGAAACAAAAAGATTTGAGTGTGATCATAGGCACAAAGGGAGAAATGTTTTACAGATGAGAATCAGAATGAAGCTAAAGACATTAATGAAGATTTGTTCATATCAAGGAACACAAACATACTTTTTGGATTGTATGGTACCTATGGTTGAAAATTATTGTTTTATTGTTTAGTTTTTCCATCAATACCAAAGAGGGAGATTGTTGGAAATATTGTTGGAAAGCTACAATGGAAACATTTGTTATTTTTTCATTGATGTCAAACCTTAACTGGTAAGACTATTGCTATCTGTTTGAGCACCATATCTATTGATTGATGAAGGATATTTAACAAGAAGACCAAGTGGAATGGTTGAGTTATGAGAAATCACAATGGTACTTGATCAGTTGGCACATTGGCAAAGTAATGTGTTGTTTATCTTTCGATGACAGTTTACTGAGAATATTTTGTGCCGAGCAAAGTCAGTGATGACCGAGTGCCAGTAAATTGCCAAGGAAACTAGTGGTGACCGAGCAGAAGAACACAATGTTGGCCGAGCAGTAGTATTTTGGTAATTATTGAGATTTGAGATCTCTAGCTGACATATTTGATTTTATTGGGATATGTAAAGTTAATTGAGGATAAGCACATTTGATCCACACTATGTAAATGTATGGGTAACCGTAATTAATGCACTGATCAAATATTTAATTAGTGGTTGCTTTGGAGAAGTAAATTAAATGTAAATTGATGGAAAGATCTGTTGGATCTAACCTAACCTAATATCTATGATCTTGATTAAGCAAAAAATATCTATCTGACCTAGATGAAGAGGTATAAGATAACCTCAAGGCGTTATTCACATGTATGGTGATGTGTATGCAAGAGGATTGCATGGTTAACTGACTGATTGGCATGATCTAGCAGAGAAGGTTGAACAGAGAAGAAGAGAGCTATGAGAGTGATTGCTTGACATATTTCCAAGCAGATTTGAAGATTGAAATGAGAATGGAGGCCACTCAGTGAATTAGCATTAGAGCTGAATTGGATCTGGATTTGCAAAGTAAGTTGTATGTATCAGATCACACCTGTTGATTACTTTTTAACCATTGTATCAGTCAAAATCCTTTAACCAGGTTGACTTAACAGTCATTGTATAAATCCTTTTAGCAAGGTGACATTCAAGTGGAATGTTATAAGTCCTCTAACAAGGCCACTCCTGACAGGGTGATTAAATCCTTTAACCAGGTCATATTTAGCAGTGTGTTTTGGAACCTTTAACATGGTTGGATCCTAACAGAGCTCACTTCAGAAGAGTGAAAACTTGATAGAATTTTATTGATGGTTTTTCCCATATTGGGTTTCCATGTTAAATTCTGATGTCAACTTGTGTGAATATGTATGTTGTGTTTTACTTTAAGTTTCTATGGGCTGATTATATCTAAACAGTAAAATGCATATGTATGTTATTTTTGTCGAGCAGATATGAGTTGTTCAAATTGGTATAAAGTTTTAATGGGAAAATCTAGACCCGAGGATAACTGATTCACCCCCCCTCTCAGTTATTCTGAATTAATTCTAACACCAAAGTCATATAAACTTCTATTTCCATGAAAAAATAACATTACAAAATATGGATCTCTATTCATAGGCATTAAAATGGCCCAAGAATGGAAAGTGACAGAATTACAAGTCTACGGTGACTCTCAACTTGTGATAAATCAAATCAATGATGACTATCAAACCAAAGATGATAAGTTTATACCTTACAAGAAAATGATAAATGATTAGAAGAAGTACTTTGTCTTGATAAATGATGCAGAGCATCATACAAACCACTCAACATCTAGGATCTTGGTGATCCCATCTTCATTTAATCATTGAAATAATTTAAAAGAGGCAAATACTATCTTCTTTCACAAGATCAATCAACAACAAAGTACTTGTTTGCTTCCTTTAACAAACAACTTCAATACTGTCCCAAGTTTTACAGTTTCCAAGAATTGAGTTGTTTGACCCACTATAACTCCAAACCAAAATTTATAGAAAAAAAAAAGTTTTTGGATAACTAAAATATATATCATCCCAAAAAATATTAAGGTCTAGGGACCCAATTTGATTCTTCAAACAATTATTGTTTCAGACTGAAAATTCTGATCCATAAGCCTGTCATAATTCAGAATTAAAACACCAAACCCTGCTTAGGGCATCTCATATCATTCTCAAAAAAACCCCAAATGAAACCAAACCAATTCAATCTGAAGAATTTATGAATCTAGTTTCATAATATTCAAGCCATTAAATTTTTCCATGGTTCAATCATGAGATAATCACAAACCCTCGCCTATAACTCTATTTAAGACAGTTTAAAAACAGTTTTTACAAAAATATTCATAACTTTCACCAATCTTCATAAAAAAGACTCAAACCAAAAGAAAATGAAATTTTATTCACATATATTTCAAATGAATCTAAATAGAGATCTTAAATCCTCCATATTAATCTGTACCAAATGCTGCATTATGACTGTTCTCAGGAGGTTTGAAATCTGCAAACAACAACTTTCACCAAAACGTCCATAACTTCTTCATTTCTCAATGAAATCACTCCAAACCAAAACAAGAAGGAAGGTTATTCACTATAATTTCTATCCATACATTTTATACAATGTTTCCATGCCTTATAGGTCCGTAAAAGTCCTAAAAAAAACATAAAAATAATGAAACCAATCAAAATAACTAAGTTTGAATACACCCAAATTATTTCAAAATGTTATCCTTCTTCTCCTTCCTTCCATTAATGATTTGGTTCGACCATAAAATGGTATTTAAAAAATATTTTACATTTCAAACCTCCCTAACTACCCCATAACTAATGGAAAACCAAATTTACATCTTTTTGTTGCATTTTGACAATTTTTATTTGTTGTCAAGTTGACAACTTTTACAACTTTTACAAAATGACCTTGCAACTTTGTAGAAACCTTACAAACATGTCACAATAGAATATTAATGAAATTTTACACCATTTACACCATTCCATGGATGGGTTTACATCATTTGACCTTTTTGACCAATTTAGGTCTTAAATGGACAACTATGACAATTTTGACAAAATGGCTCATTTAGCCTTACATCAATGGACTCAATACATCAAAAATAAAATTATGACATAAAATTTACTCAAATGGATCATGTTATGATATTATACTTCTTTTGGAACCTCTTGGTTCTTTTCTATGTACCTGGGTGCTCCTGCACCAATAAATTTTGAGCAAATACCGTAGAGTGAAAAATAAAGCAACAGATGCCATGGAAACTTTATCTTCTCTTTTACAAATACCAGAGAAAAATGCTAGATACGAATTCTTGGTGGAAGAGTTGGTAAAACCCGCATTTAAATTTTTTGATTCCCAAATTAGTTTCTTGCTAGTAGGACATGACTCCCCATGGTATGGATCTATTTATACCTATTTAAAAGAGAAAAATTTAACCTTGGACCAATCTCTAAACCAAATAAGAAATTTTATACGCCAAGCTTCCCATTATACCCTTGTTTCAGACATTGTGTATCGTAAGAGTCTTGACGAAATGCTTCTTAGGTCTCTAGAGAATGAGGAATCAAAAATTTATTTACAATACGTTCACGAGGAAATTTGTGGGTCTCACTCGAGTGATTTAAACTTAGCTAAGAAAATAATTTGAATGGGGTATTATTAGCCAACTTTGGAGAAAGATGCTTGTCAATTTGTGAAAGTATGCCAAAAATTCCAATATCATGGGAATTTGATTCATGTATTGGCACAAGAGTTACACCCAATGACCACACCTTGTCCCTTTTATCAATGAGATTTTGATTTAATTGGGATTATTTATCTACCTTCATCCAATGGTCATAAGTTTATCATAATCACAACATAATATTTCACCAAATGGGTATAAGTCGTGCCTTTGTCAACTGCAACGGAAAAGAAAAATTTGATGTTAATCTTGAACCACATAATTTGTAGATATGACATTCCTCACGCCATAATAATAGACAATGGAAACAAAATTAAAAAATAAGGATATGATGAATTGTGAAAAGTTTCACATCATCCACCATTCTTCTTCAACTTATTACCCTCAAGGGAATGGTCAAGAAGAAGCTAAAAACAAGAATATCTTGAAGATTTTAAAGAGAACCATTGATAATTCAAGAAGGGATTATCACGTACAATTGAATTCAATATTGTGGGAATACAAAATAAGCATAAGAACACCAACCAAAGTGACACCCTTTTCATTGGTCTATGGAATAGAGGTTGTTTTACCCTTAGAAGCTGAGATTCCATCTTAAGAGTCTCCTTGCATGGATTGATGACATATGAAGATTGCAGAGTTACTAGACTCCAACAGCTTGAGTTACTTGAGGAACACCAAACACAAGCCTATGAACATCTAAAGGTTTACTAGAACAAAATGTCAAGGAACTAAAATAAGAAGATAAAACCTAGAGAGTTTCAAGTTGGTGACTTAGTGTTGAGACAAAACCCTAAGAATCATGAAGATAGACAAAAATAAATAAATCATAAAGTAGAAAAGTACAAACGCAATGAAAAATAGCTCCCAAAGAAATAAAAAATAGTGGAAAATTGATAATGAAGAAAGTAAAAACATTCAAATATGGATGCTGAAAAATGTGAAAAAGACAAAAGTGCCTTGGTGAAAACCTAGCAATAGGTGCCTTGGTAGAAAAAACAAAAAAAATAAAGAGAAAAAGTGCAATTAATCCAAGTGATGAAAACCTGATATACCTGTGCCATTTGACCCTTAATTCAAGCTTTGTTGAATTTCCCATCTACATCTTTCCGTCATCCTTGTATATATCCATATATTTTACATCATTTGTACATGGTCATAATAAAATCCTAGAGTTGTATTTGCATACCCAATGTAACGCCCCACCAGGGAACCCAAGAGAGATTAACCTAGAACATGATACTATGTGTGCTGAATAATCTTTTTTTAAGTTATCATAAAGAGACATACATTAATGCGGAAGCAATTACCATTTATACACATATCTTACACTCACATAGATTACACGACTCAAGGGTTCCATGACGTTGAATTACTTAAAGCAAACCACAACTAACAATATAACAAAAGATTTCATCTGATTAAGTATAACAAGTACAACTTACATAACCATAATTAAAATCCTCATGGATAACCATGAAACCACCACAGACTCACATCCACTACACATGTCGCAGGGTATGTTGTAATCACTCTAATCTACATAATGTACAATATCCAGATTAGGTATCACATGCGATACTCTAATACAAGATTTACAATAATGAAATTACATAATAAATGATGAAGTAACATAAAGAGCTCATCTGCAAAGAACCATCAAGCACTTGGTACCAGGACGTCGAATCTCAATGGGTAAAGAATCACTACCACCCGTCTGTGCAGAACCACAAAGGTCCACCCCATCATTTTGAGGAGATAACAACAAACCCTAATCAAATATCCAAATCAATAAGGAATAATCACTAAGAAAGGGATCCTGATAGCTCTCTAATCCAGGTGTACTAGCACATCATGAAAGGTAAGACTCACTAATCTAGAGGCAACTGACACATGTAGGAAATCTAGACTATGTAAAGGAAGGTGTCATCATGTACGTCTAACCCTTAAGTTTTTTCCTAGCAATCCCAATGGATTCTAACACTTAAGTGACCATACACGGAGCCAATGACCTCTCAAACTGACAAGATCACTAACTATGCCAAAACCCGCACCTCGTAAGGGGGCAAGCATTATCTCATCCTCCATCTCAGTCTTTACTAGCACTCAAGCATGGGTGAGGAGAATCACATCTTATTAGTTTATTTTAATATCTCTCAGTATGTATTTAGTTATCACTTATTAAGTAAAATCTACAATAAGCAATCCAGTAGTCACTTACGGACACAAAAATTATTGCAAGCCACCCCCTACTACACATCTAGATAACCTCCCCTAGGCTCACAGATCCTAACAGATATAGCATAGGTTGCAACCCACAAGTATACCCAAAATCTCGTATCCCACACAATCAGGAATGGTCACATATAGGTATACAATCAGATAACAATATCGAAAAGGGTTACATGGTCGATTTAGGATAATAAAGCCCAAAAGAACACACACTAGAGAATAAACAGTCAACAAGTCTCTAGGACTCATACCCAGCCTCTGTAACACACTAGGTCATCTAATGCCCCCATAATGTCACATATACGCAAAAGAGAACCATAAGGACACATAGAACAAGAATGTCCAAAAGGACTAAAAAATGAACATAAATGGATAACATTTACATCTAACTCAACTAAGAATATTATTCAATACCCAAATCTAACAAATACCACAATCTATCAAATTTAATTAAATAACATTCCTATTTTACGAATTGATTACAACATGCATTAATTGATATCAAAATATAATGTAGATTAATTCATTGAAAATTAACTATAATATATATCGTTCATATAAAAACAACCTACAATACAAATTAATTCAGAAATTCGTATCCATTATAACCTTACAATTAACAATGATAAGTATATTAATTACAATTAATATCCCTATATTAATTAAGATTAAAATCCATGTGTTAATTAAAGATAATAACTATATGTTAACAAAAATTAACAATATATATATATATATTATTAAAAATTAACAAACAAAGTTTCATAATAAATAAATAATAACCAGCCCCACATAATAAATACTATTAATAAACTTCATATTAATAAAAATTTATTAATAAAATTTATATAAATAATAATTAAAAATTTGACAAATTAAATAAAATGTTTTTTTTTGAAAAAAAAATGGATTAAAACTAATTTTAAATAAAAGTTTTGTTTGAACAAAATTAATTTTTAATTGAAAAAACAATGAAATATCAAATATGATATGGGGGGCCCGCGCGGCTTTCCCCCAACGCATAAAGCGCTGCGCCTACCTCCGATGGGGACAGTGGGTACTGTAACCCACCTGCCTTACGACGGGTGGTGTGACAGCCCACCCTCCCTTACTTGGGGGTGGCACATGCCATAGGGATTGGTGGGGATGGGGTCCCACCTCCCCTCAATCTAATTTTATTTTTAAAAAAAAATCTTTTCCCTATTAAAACTTAGTTGCTGCATTTTTTTAATTTTTTTTTATAAAAAGTTTTCTTTTATTATTTTTTTCCATAACAAATATGAATTTCATTTTTTTCAACAAGAGTATTTATTTATTTTATTACAATTCTGAAAAACAGAAATAAACAAAAGGAAAAGGGTTTTTTTGTCTTTTTCTAAATTTTCCTTTTCTGTGTAATTTATTTCACCAGTCTATATTTTTTCCAGAGACTACATTTTTTTTTTACCAATTTAATTTTTCCAAAGCAATTACAAAGGAACCATTTATTTTATTTTCTCTATAGTTTAGACTATAGCAAAGATTAATTTTTCGATTTCTAGAAGTTCTAGAAGGAATCTCTTCACGAAAATTTGACAGCATAACGGTACTATGCTAAGTAATTTAAAAATATGAAAATAATAGATCTAGGGTTTTATAAAAACCTGAAAACCTAGAAATACTTTTAAACCATATAGAAGCAAAAATACCAAACATGCATCCATCTAACCATTGGAAACTTCAGATCTTTGTAAATTTGAAAACAAAATATGGAGAACAAAACCAACCTTAATTCCAATGCAAGAATTGAAGAAAGGTGCCTTTGGAGAAGATAGGAAATATGAAAACCTCTAATCCTGATTCCTCCACAAATCCAAGATCCAAGGAGAACCAAGAACATACAAGCAAGAAAACACCCGAAAACTCCAAAGCAACAAGCAACCACAACAATCCTCAATCCTTCAAAATCTCAAATCACCAAGAGCTCTCCAAAATGCCAAAAACTTGTTATGAGGGAAATGAGAGGAGAATTCTCCTAAAGAGAATCAACTTCCCCTAATTGTGCAAACCCTCATGACAACTCCCCATTCAATCCCTAAAATAACTCAACTTGAAAATGAAAGCAAATCCAAATTAAATAATTAAAATATTCTTTATTGCCATAACTCAACTTTGACTCCGAATATCTAGTTGAGATATTTGAATTTGAAAATACTTTTTCAACACATTCATGCACATGTAATTAATAAAATATTAAATTAAATAGATTAAATATTTATGTCACAATATTACATGCAACCAAATATTTAATCATTTAATTAATCATAAAAGTATATATACAGTAATTTTCAATTAAATACTTAATTAAATCAAAATATTCAAATATTTCAATTTAATTAATTATTTAAAATAAACATAGGATACAATTAAATATTTAATTCAACTATAATCCATTAAATCATTAAACATAGGAAATCACTCAAAACCCAATAAATCACCTGAAAACACATACAAGCAAAACACACATACTCAGGGGAAAGGGTATTCAAATTCCTATCAACTAGACAAATCCGGATAGGGTAGTCATACTGAAACTCATCCAACATTAGGATGATTAGGCTTAGGTTAGGGTTTTAGATCTTTATGTTACCTCCCCTCTTTACCGTTGAGATGAATATTTATGGGGACGCTCACTCCTGCCAATTTAGGGAAGATGATGCCCTGTACCTGCAATCCTGTCATCAAAAGAACATGCATGTACATATAGTATAATATCGCAAGAAATGATAGGGATCGGTCGAACGTGTGGATCTCGCCGAGGCAAGTAACTACGTCTCCGTCTTCTACCTTGATAACACATCAACAAGTACATCCACATATAAGACAACCATACACATGCAAGTTTGGGGTAAGTATATCATAATTAGAAATCAACATATAATAATCCACATGATAATATCATCACATCTATCTATGCATATGATCAATCCATGAAATCATAATAAAGTATCATCATCAAATGAAACAATAACAACTCACATGAAATGTGGCCTAAAAGAATTTGGCCAATCAACTGAAACCACTGCCTAAAAGAGTATGCCAACATAAACTGAAAGCAAAAATATGAGTGGGTATTACATCCACCCCCCTAAGATTAGGATTACTCTTGGAAGCTTGAAACAAATAGGGATATAAATCCCATAAACATGAAGCATCCTAATGAGTCACATAAGACTCAACGTGTAGATCCCATAGGACCTTTCCCTGCTCTCTAGTTTGAACTCTGAGGGTCATTCCCCACTACAGGAAACTGAAACCCAGCTGCAGGTGCTCTACCCACAGACTTAATCATAGGAGGATGATACATTAGAGGATGATAATCCAAGGCTGCATATGCTCCATGAGATCTACCAACATTCCCAACTTTAGGTTCGAAAGTCACAGGTCTCTGTTCAAAAAATTGAGAAGCACGCTGTGAACAATTCACTGCGATATGCCCAAACTTCCTACATGTGAAGCAAACCCCTCTACTACTACCTCCTCTAAAAGATGGTGCACTAGACTTCTGAAAACCATCTCTACTGATATTCTACTGCATGCTCTGCACAAGCTGACTAAACTGATTACGCCTGGCGCGCGGACCACCTCGAGAACCCTAGAGCGAGTACCACCGCTCTGACTATGTGGAGGAGACACCTTCTACTGTGAGTTTTGATTACCCACAAAGGAACTAGGGGGTTCCTTGAGGTTCCCAATCCATCAAGACTAATTATCTCTAACCCCAAAACCAGATGCACCACCTGTAGGAGCACTCGTTTGACCTCCATGGCCTAATGCCAAGTTAGCCTCCGCTAGAGTCACTTTAATAACCATAGCTCGCAGGTCCATAGGCTCAAAGAACTTTACATCCCCTATGATGTGGGCATTAAGCCCTCACACAAAGTGCTGCACCATCAATGTGGAGTCCTGGCTATATCCAGCGTATTGCTTGAGCTCATAAAAATGATGCTCGTATTGCTCTATAGTCAATGTCAGCTGTCTAAGATTATGAAACTCATCGGCCCTCTACTGCCTCCACTGATCAGATAGGAACCTCTCCCTAAAATTCTCAAGGAAGAGCTCCCACGTAATAGTATCCATCTAAAGACCTAGCTTCTCTTCCTCAATCTTCCACCAGATAGCCGCAAAATGTGTCACCTGCATCACGACGTATCTCGCTTGAGTATTACTGCTAAAGGGATGCATCGTGAATACTCTATCCAAATCTATCAACCAAGTCTTTGCCTCTAAACCAGATTCTTGTCCATTGAAAGGGATAACCTTCCATCTTGTCAGGTCTCTCATGTGGTTGGCTACCACCACTATAGGGTCCACTATAACTGTCCTCCCACGAGGGCTCCTGGATCTCTCCCTCTATCTCTCCTCATGATGGGAGTGGTTAGATGCATCCTTCTCCACCCTGGCTCTCTCAGGAAGGCAATCTAGGATGGACTGAAGAATCTGCCTAGTATCCAATCCCCCAGACTCATCCCGATTCTCTCTCCTCTGTTCATCCCTGTCCTGATGCTGACCACTCTCCTTCCTGACACTCATGGAGGAGCTATCCTACCTACCTACCCCACAGGCACCATACCTAACTCTACCATGACATCTAGCTACTCTTGTCTCAGGAATAATTCCTAAAACAAATAGAGATAAATACAACATCTCACAACATAGCTTGAATCAATAAACTAAAGAATGAATAATCATAAATCATAATTTGAAAAAAAAATGTGTTGTATGTCTATGTTTTAGTTTTAAGTTCAAGCTACACACAACCTAATGAGCATACAATTCCCAGAGTTCCCATTGTAGAAACTAGGGCTCTGATACCAAATGTAACGCCCCACCAGGGAACCCAAGAGAGATTAACCTAGAACATGATACTATGTGTGCTGATTTTTTTTTTTTTAAGTTATCATAAAGAGACATACATTGATGCGGAAGCAATTACCATTTATACACGTCTTAAACTCACATAGATTACACGAATCAAAGGTTCTATGACGTTGAATTACTTAAAGCAAAACATAACTAACAATATAACAAAAGATTTCATCTGATTAAGTATAACAAGTACAACTTACATAACCATAATTACAATCCTCATGGATAACCATGAAACCACCATAAACTCACATCCACTGCACATGTCACAGGGTATGTGGTAATCAATCTAATCTATATAATATACAATATCCAGATTAGGTATCACATGCGATACTCTAATACAAGATTTACAATAATAAAATTACATAATAAATGATGAAGTAACATAAAGAGCTCATCTGCAAAGAACCATCAAGCACCTGGTACTAGGACGTCGAATCTCAATGGGTAAAGAATCACTACCACCCATCCTTTTGGAACCACAAAGGTCCACCCCACCGTGCCAAGGAGATAACAACAGACCCCAGTCAGATATCCAAACCAATAAGAAATAACCACTAAGAAAGGGATCCTGATAGCTCTCTAATCCAAGTGTACTACACATCATGAAAGGTAAGACTCACTAATCTAGAGGAAACTGACACACGTAGGAAATCTAGAATGTGTAAAGGAAGGTATCATCATGTATGTCTAACCCTTAAGTTTTGTCCTAGCAATCCCAATGGATTATGGCACTTAAGTGACCATACACGGAGCCAATGACCTCTCAAACTGACAAGATCACTAACTATGCCAGAACCTGCGCCTCGTAAGGGGGCAAGAATTATCTCATCCTCCATCTTAGTCTTTACTAGCATTCAAGCATGGGTGAGGATAATCACATCTTATTAGTTCATTTTAATATCTCTCAGTATGTATTTAGTTATCACTTATTAAGTAAACTCCACAATAAGCAATCCAGTAGTCAATTACAGACACATAACTTATTGCAAGCCACCCCCTACTACACATCTAGGTAACCTACCCTAGGCTCACAGATCCTAACAGATCTAGCATAGGTTGCAACCCACAAGTATACCCCAAATCTAGTATCCCACACAATCAGGAACGATCACATATAGGTATACAATCAGATAACAATATTGAAAAGGGTTACATGGTCGATTTAGGATAATAAATCCCAAAAGCACACACACTAGAGAATAAATAGTCAACAAGTCTCTAGGACTCATACCCAGCCTTTGTAATACCCTAGGTCATTTAATGCCCCCATAATGTCACATATACGCAAAAGAGAACCATAAGGATGCATAGAACAAAAATGTCCTATAGGACTAAAAAATGAACATAAATGGATAACATTTACATCTAACTCAATTAAGAATATTATTCAATACCCAAATCTAATAAATACCACAATCTATCAAATTTAATTAAATAACATTCCTATTTTACGAATTGATTACAACATGCATTAATTGATATCAAAATATAATGTAGATTAATTCATTGAAAATTAACTGCAATATATATCGTTCATATAAAAACAACCTATAATACAAATTAATTCAGAAATTCGTACGCATTATAACCTTACAATTAACAATGATAAGTATATTAATTACAATTAATATCCCTATATTAATTAAGATTAAAATCCATGTGTTAATTAAAGATAATAACTATATGTTAACAAAAATTAACAATATATATTATTAAAAATTAACAAACAAAGTTTCATATTAAATAAATAATAATCGGCCCCACATAATAAATACTATTAATAAACTTCATATTAGTAAAAATTATGTAAATAATAATTAAAAATTTGAAAAATTAAATAAAACATTTTTTTTTAAAAAAAAAAACCGGATTAAAACTAATTTTAAATAAAAGTTTTGTTTGAACAATTTTTTTTTTTTAATTAAAAAAGACAATGAAATATCAAATATGATATGGGGGGCCCGCGCGGCTTCCCCCCAGCGCATAAAACGCTGCGCCTACCTCCAGTGGGAACAGTGGGTACTGTCACCCACCTGCCTTATGACGGGTGGTGTGACAGCCCACCCTCCCTTACTTGGGGGTGGCGCATGCCATGGGGATTGGTGGGGATGGGGTCCCACCTCCCCTCAATCTAATTTAAAAAAAAATAAAAATCTTTTCCCTATTAAAACTTAGTTGCTGCGTTTTTTTAATTTTTTTTTTATAAAACGTTTTCTTTCATTATTTTTTTTCCAAAATGAATTTGAATTTTATTTTTTTCAACAAGAGTATTTTTTTTTATTACAATTCTAAAAAACGGAAATAAATAAAAGGAAAAGGGTTTTTTTGTCTTTTTCTAAATTTTCCTTTTCTGGGTAATTTATTTCACCAGTATGTATTTTTTCTAGAGACTACATTTTTTTATTTTACCAATTTAATTTTTCCAAAGCAATTACAAAGTAACCATTTATTTTATTTTTCTCTATAGTTTAGACTATAGCAAAGATTAAATTTTCAATTTCTAGGAGTTCTAGAAGGAATCTCTTCATGAAATTTTGACAACATAACGGTACTATGTTAAGTAATTTAAAAACATGAAAATAATAGATCCAGGGTTTTATAAACACCAAAAAACCTAGAAATACTTTTAAACCATATAGAAGCAAAAATACCAAACATGCATCCATCTAACCATTGGAAACTTCAGATCTTTGCAAAATTGAAAACAAAATATGGAGAACAAAACCAACCTTAATTCCAATGCAAGAACTAAAGAAAGGTGCCTTTGGAGAAGATAGGAAATCTGAAAACCTCTAATCCTGATTCCACCACAAATTCGAGATCCACAGAGAACCAAACACATACAAGAAATAAAACACCTGAAAACTCCAAAGCAACAAGCAACCACAACAATCCTCAATCCTTCAAAATCTCAAATCACCAAGAGCTCTCCAAAATGCCAAAAATCTGTTATGAGGGAAATGAGAGGAGAATTCTCCTAAACAGAATCAACTTCCCCTAATTGTGCAAACCCTCATGACAACTCCCCATTCAATCCCTAAAATAACTCAACTTGAAATTGAAAGTAAATCCAAATTAAATAATTAAAATATTCTTTATTGCCACAACTCAACTTTGACTCCTAATATCTAGTTGAGATATTTGAATTTGAAAATACTTTTTCAACACATTCATGCACATGTAATTAATAAAATATGAAATTACATAGATTAAATATTTATGTCACAATATTACATGCAACCAAATATTTAATCATTTAATTAATCACAAAAGCATATATACATTAATTTTCAATTAAATACTTAATTAAATCAAAATATTCAAATATTTCAATTTAATTAATTATTTAAAATAAACATAGGATATAATTAAATATTTAATTCAACTATAATCCATTAAATTATTAAACATAGGACATCACTCAAAACCTAATAAATCACCTGAAAACACATACAAGCAAAACGCACATACTCAGGGGAAAGGGTATTTGAATTCCTGTCAACTAGACAAATTCGGATAGGGTAGCCATACTAAAACTCATCCAACATTAGGATGATTAGGCTTAGGTTAGGGTTTCAGATCTGTATGTTACCTCCCCTCTTTACCATTGAGATGAATATTTATGGGCACACTCACTCCTGCCAATTCAGGGAAGATGATGCCGTGTACATACAATCCTGTCATCAAAAGAACACGCATATACATACGATATAATATCGCAAGCAATGATAGGGATCGGTCGAATCTATGGATCTTGCCGAGGCAAGTAACTACGTCTCCATCCTCTACCATGATAAAACATCAACAAGTACATCCACATATAAGACAACCATACACATGCAAGTATGGGGTAAGTATATCATAATTAGAAATCAACATATAATAATCCACATGATAATATCATCACATCTATCTATGCATATGATCAATCCATGACATCATAATCAAGTATCATCATCAAATAAAACAATAACAACTCACATGAAATGTGGCCTAAAAGAATTTGGCCAATCAACTGAAACCACTGCCTAAAAGAGTACGACAACATAAACTAAAAGCAAAAATATGAGTGGGTATTACACCCAAAGTTTCATCATGGTTTTGAAATCTGTCTAAGTCCAACATAGTTGTTGAATCAAACTAGGGGCACTAATCCAAAACCGAATGAGTTCATCAAGTAGACATCAATTTGCACAAATCAATGCATAAAGAAAAACTTGACACTTGAAATTTTGATCCATATCAATTTCTTATTCACATTTGATTTTGAACCTAAGTGATTGATACATTAATCGATGGCCTCCAATTGAATTATCTTTATCAGGATTAAAAATACAAAAAAAAGGTTGAAATGGATGAAGTTCTATTTGAAATATGGATCTGAAAATAATAACAATAAAGTTCAATGTGTTACTTGATTTTTTGAGTCAGGTCTTTTTAAGAGAATCAATGAGGTCTTTTGACTAAGACGAGCAAGGATAAAAGCATGTCAATTTTCTTGATTTCTACATGACTGTTTGTAAGGTTGATCCATTGAAGTATGTAAAATTATCTAAGGACATGATCATGAAAGAATCATCGAGGACATTTCAATATGGATTGGATCACATCTTTGTCTATTTATATAATCAGATACCTTGGCCACTTAGATCTCTCATATCTTTATGCCAAAATTTACTTACAACATAGAAACTGATGAAAGCGGTATTCAAATCATCATGGTTGTAAAATTAAACTAGTGAGGGTTGTACCGAAGGTTTATAAAAATACCTAAATAGGATTAGTTCATCAAAATATCAATTCAAATACAAGAAATATAACTATTTAAAAAAATTGAATTGAAATTAAGACCATAAGTATCCTATGGATCTCCAACTAGAAAGATAAAACAATGCTCTTCAATTTAAGCATTCATTAGTGACAAATATATGATGCAATTCTATCTTATTCTAGCTCAATTACGCTAAATTCCTCCATTATGATCACTGTAGTGCCCACCCATAATTTACTTTTCAATCTTGGTGCCAGAATATTTTGGTTATTTTCATGATGATTATGCATATGTTAGGATGATTTTACTGACCCCATACTTGCATGTGTATGGTTAGCATATATGCTTTATATTGATGTGTGGCATGTCTATCTTACATTTTTATATGATGTGTCTGATGTGGTAGAAGACAAAGACATAGTTACTTGCATTGTGAGATCCACACAATCAACCAATCCCTGTTATTGTCTATTATTTATATTATAAACATGCTCAACTTTGTGGTGCAAGTTTGCAGGTACCGAGCATCGACTTCCCATAATTGTCAGGATGAGCATGCCCTATCACATTATCTCTATCGTAAGAGAGGGGAGATAACATTTAGGCCTAAATCCTAACATAAGCCCTCATTGATCCTGAAATAGTGGACAAGTATCTGTTAGAGAAAATGTACACACTAGGGGAGCTATGGAAGAAAATAGCTACACAACAAAAGCTCTGAGCAAAAAAGAAGAGAAACAGAGCGTTGGAAGACATAAAAGGTATATTCTTAGATGCACTAGAAGTAGAAGTAAATGGGAGTGATTCTATTATGGACCAACTTGTAGACATAGTCCACAAGTTCAATAAAGATTTAAATGGTCAAGAAAAACTACTGTAGAAGGCAGAAAGAAAGTTTGAGAACAAAGTCCTAGAGAATGTTGCAAGCAAGATTGCAATTGATCAAGTTAAGCTAAATTCTCTCATTAGCTCTCTAGAAACTACAGAAAATTATGTGGCTTCATTATTTGTAAAGCTAAGTGATACTTCAAACTTCACAATGGAAATAAAGACAAAGATGACAAAGATGGATACAAATATGAAGGAAAGTGCAAATCATTTGGCACTTAACCCGAGTTCAAGCTCAACACATTTTTTGAAAATTAAGTATCTGACAGACATGTAGGTTGAATTACTAAGGGAAGAAGAAAGGACAAGAGAATATCTCATAGCTATGCAGAGCCAACTCCTTCCACACATGGATGTAATGCATAAGCATATAGCTCATGCCAAGACTCTTATTCATGACAACAACTTTTCAGTTGCAGAACTTATGATGGAGCTATCAAAAGATATACAGATAGAGTTACACATCCTGAAGGTATTGTAGGATAATTGGGACAATACTTTGTATCAGATTTTAAAGTTACATAGTGATTTCCTATCCTATTTTGTATTACCATATAGATATAGTTTGGCATTTGTGTCAAAACAAGGGGGAAACACACAAGGGGGAAATATATATAGGAAAGATATATATAAGGAAATACATGTACAAAAGAGAAGTAGAGATGATATATATGTGTGTGTGTGTGTGTGTGTGTGTGTGTGTGTGTGTGTGTTACAAAAACAATTTTTGAAAAATAAAAAACAGAGTCAGTTGTAACCAAGTCACAGAGCTATTGTCAAAACCCAAGCATATGGTAAGGGGGAGTTTTGACTCAGAAGTTTGAGCAGTTTTTGAAACATGATAAGTGTTTTTGGTCGCTAATGCCAAAGGGGGGGATTGATGACCTTATGGAAAGACATGTTGTAAATTAGTGCCAAAACACTTAGTCATCATAGAGTTGACCAAGCTAGCAGTGCAACCCGAGCAGTTACAATGTAACCTAAATAGTGGCAGTATCGACCAAGCAAGCAGTGGTAATCAGTATACCCAAGTGACCAATGTATCCTGAGTACACAGAGTAGCCTGAATGTCAGAGTTTAGTATGTTGCTCGAGTGACAACATAATGCCCGAGTGCCAGTATGTTTCCCGAGTGGACTACTGGACCCGAGAAATAGTTTTGGGCCGACTTAACTTATATTGTTTGATATTAATTTATCTTATGGAAGCCGAATTACAGTTGCATTTAATTTGGATAAGGTATAAATATAAAGTATTTTGTTTATCCAAATATGTGTGTAGAAGTGTGTATTGCAATATGAAGTGGCAGATTGTTTAAGAGGCTACAATAGTATAAGGAACAACAGAGACTCATCCATATAGTCAGGTGATTATTTTTTATATCATTGGATCTTATTCATCAATTTAGAGTTGCATTGAAGATCATCTACTGGTTCATCCTAACAGGTGCATTAGCAAAATCCTCTAACAAGGTGGACCTAACAATCCTTTAAAAATCTCCTAATAGAGTTGCATTACTTGATTGTATTGTACTAAATCCTTTCACAAGTTTGACCTAATAGTCCTTATTGCTCCAAATAGGGTAGGCCATCAAAAGTGGTCAATTGTAAGCTTTAACAGTCTAAATTTATACTGCAGTAATAAATCTTATGGGTACCATCCCCACCCTAGTTTTACTTTCTATTTGGAAGGTTTCTGGGTAACCAACTATTGTGTCAAATATTGTGGATGTTTTGTTACTTTTCATTTCATGCATGCAATCATATTAGACAATATAATAAAGGATTAAAATAATTAATCTTTATTGGTTCCTGATTCACCCCCCCTCTCAGTCACCTTGACTCAACATTTTTCCAACACTTAGAACTAGTTATGAGACCTATGAGTGTGACATGCACAAGTTAGAAGCGGAGCAAGATCAATCTGAGTTGCATGAACTCACACGAGAAATCCAGATGAATGATAATGGCTGGGTCGATGATGATCTTGATGATGAAATGATGGCCATGCTCAGTATAATTCAACTAAATGGAGTTAATTTCCTTTGAATTAGTTATAAAGATTGTAATTACTACCTAAAATAGGGTTTTAGTTTAGAATAGACATTTTGTAATGGTCCTTAGCTTGTTGCATCCCTTCGTATTATATAAAAGGGATATAAAGACCATGTAGAAAATGATATATATAGAGATTTTATGATTTAGACTACTATTATGAAATTGCAATAAATTATTTATTTGGATAGTGAGTACAAAAGACGTGCAGACCAATTTTATTCACTCTTTTAATTAATACAAAGAAAACCTATTTCTTGTCTAAGGTTGAAGAAGTGAGTTCATTCTCTTTTACTAGATTGGTCTTTTACACTTCCAATTATATATATTTTCTTCTTTATAGTTAGATGTCAGAGAATTGAAATATTTTGAATATTAATTTTTGAATATCAAGGTCTGTATATGAATTTATTTTCTAAACAACTCCTTGTCTAATTGGTTTCCTGCCAAGAAATCAAATTCAAGTAGACTCAAATTAATATCAGGATCAATTCATTCTTGATGTCACTGAGGAAGAAATTTAGATTTTAAGTGTAAAGTGTACATGATAATTCAAGTAAAATATGACTACTATCTACCCAATTAGTTGGATAAGGGAATGACTTGTGTATTCTTTCAAAAGAGGTTTTTTGCATTTGTGAGAGAACTGAAGTTTTTCATTACCAATAGTTGAAATTATTAGTTTTTAATATCATATCTAAGAGCACTCCATCATATGTTTAAATTCTGTTTACAAAGCAATCAAAAGTGTTCATAATTTTTAAGCACAAGTAAGAAGTGTATTTTCTTATTCTGACCAGCCTCAAGGTATATTTGCCACCTTGAGAATTCAAAAAAATTCTAATTTTCTATATAAAGAAACCTTTGTGTTTGGGGTGAGGATTTACCCTCCTAGGTTTAGAAAAGCCTAAAGTGTAGGCGAATTGGACTATTCCCGTTCGTTGGCCAAGACTGATTGAAGCAATCTAGGAGAATTGGCAAAAGCTCTTGGATTTCCAATCTGCACTTTTGGGAACTAACAGATTGGCAACTCTGCTGGGGATTGTTCATAAGAACATTCTCGAAAGTGCACCTAGAAGCCATGGTTATTTTCTAAATATTGGATTTTTTGGATTTACTCAGCCGAGTTACAAAACAACTTGTTGACTCTGCTGGGAAATTGTTGACAAAATAGATCCCAGAATCTTTGGTGGTAAGGATAGGCTCTACTGGGAGAGAGAACTCTGAAAGAAGTAAGTATTTTTCTTTTGAAAATAAGGTGGAGACTCTACTATTCAATAAAACATTTTAGTCAGTGACTCTACTGAGGGAGAAGACCCAGAAGGAGTTAATTAAATTTTTACTCATTGAAAGAGGTGGAAACTCTATTGACAAGGACCTAATGTATAAAAGAATTTACTACAAATTCAGATGTTCAGTATGTACCAGAATACCTATTCACATAAAGTATCAAAATTTTGTAACGCAATACCAAAATTTATTGTTGAAGTATATAGAGCATTGAATCTTGATAACATCCATGGTGGTCAAAAATATTTTTCTCTTAGACTAAAGAAACATGTTCCAAAATTTTGTGGAGATGGATCAGAATCACCAATTGAGCATTTACAGGCATTTTGTAAATTTATTGAAGATTGCCATATCTATGCAGAAGATGTGATTATGAAACTATTTGTAAGATCATTGACAAATCATGTAGGTTTTCTTTTTAGTATGACACCTGAACAAAATATCTCATCATGGAGCGAATTTGAGTGATGGTTTCTTGATATGTTTCATGATGCAAGAGAGGAAGAAGAAAACATGTGCTATGAACAAGAATAAAATCAAAATTGTACTATGGAAGAGGAACCTTACATGCCTCCTTGTGATACATATGGAGAAGAAAATACCTACTGGATAGGTACAAAAAGAAGCCAAGATCACACCATGGATTTAATGCCTTGTTCAGATTCTTCTTCCAAAAGATGTGAAGAAAATGATAATTATACCCATAGATACATATCACAAATAATCAAGTATATATGTCATGGTTCATTCATCAGAGAATAAAATGTGAAGGATAGTGAACCGATAATTGATTCATGTGTGGTTGAGTCTTTTGACAATATGACATAATTAATAGATGCAAATGTGGAGAAGGATGAGGAGAAGAAAGATATATGCTCCATATTAAAAAAACAGTCAGAATTATACTCTAGAACAAGAGTCATGTATGTTTTCTTTGGATGGATTTATAAATATAAGGATGCATGAAGATGAAACTAGAGCACAAGTATTCATGAGGATGTTTGACAGCTATAAAGGAATACCTGTGGATATAAAACCTTCATTACAAGATAAAATGCATGAATTAGGGATTTTTTACAATCCTCAGGTAAGAATTCTTATCAAAGTTATATATGAAGGCATCTTAGAAGATGAATCTAGTGATGTTCCAAATTTAGATAAGGAAGATGTGTGCACTAGTCATACATAAGATAAAAGGGCATCCATGCTAGAGAGCTATGTTAAAACAAATGAAAATGAAGAAGATTTCATACATGGTGGGATTTGTATGGAAATGTAAATCAGTGATTATGATAATGGAGAGGGTCTCCTCAGTGTAGAATATATTTCATATTTATTAGACATTGAATATCAGAAAGATGTTCAGAGAAATGGTGCAAATTTTTTCTCAATCCACCAAAACAAACAAACTAGTGAATCGATACACATGCAAGAGGAGGAAATTTCTAGAGATAATGAAGATACTGGCCTAATTGATGAAGCACATTATGACACTCAAAAGGATGATGCATTCAATGAATACATGCAATCTTATCAGCATATAAAAGAAGGAAAACCTAAAGGTAATTTCAATCTTCTTCAAGGTCTTTTTCATGATGAAACGTCAGAAAATATAGAGAAAGATGGAGCAATGTACCTTGTTTTGAAGATGAAAAACACAATGTTGAAAGCATGGAAATATTATCAGAAGATGAAATCAATAAAATAAGCAATGTTTTAGACTCTGATACTATGATAGTTTCACTAGTAGTGGAAGTCATAGACTTTCATAGAAAAGGTATGCTTTTGCAAAATTGTCATAGTTAGAATAGTGGCAATAACATTGAATATAAAGGTTTGAAATTTTTCATCTATCCCTTTCATATGATTAAAACAGGATGCCAGTCTAACTCAGAGATGAAAATGTCTATGCACAGTAAAAAAATTGATAACAGAGGATGTTGTAATGTACATGACTGTGGACTATATGATAAGGGAAGTTATTGCAAGGAGTATTTATACAATTTGAAGATACCTATTTTCAGAAAAAGGCAAATTGAGTTGGCTAGGGGGAAGTATAAACATATTTTATTAGACATATCTCAGTATTATTTTCAGATTGATGTCAATGGAATGTGATGAAAACAAGATTTTTGATAGAGGCAAATGTTGTTTTTGCATGTTGGTGGCCTGGGGCTGCCAAATTGTTATGATGTGACTACTGTAATATGAATCTATAACCCAATGGATTGACACTTGGTCAGCTTCTTCTAGAGATAAATAAATTCTCACTATACCCATTGGGGGTATATGTGTTAGAGTATTATTACTCTATTAGCTTAAGCTTCTCTTAGGTGCGTTATTAATTAATTCCTAATTAATAATGCACAACCTAGTATTTCCTTTTTAGGGTTTCGTTCACCTTATAAGGTTGAACTTTGTTTTTGCTCTTCATTAATTCAGTTAACATTTTTGCTCTCACCTTTTGAGTAAAAACTGAGTTTCTCTTTGTTTTCTTCTTTCACCTCATTTCTTGTGACAGGTTTTTGCATGCAGCTCTGATACCATGTAGAATCTGATAATACTCTAACACCCCCCCTTAAGCTGAACGCAGGGAGAAAGCAAACCTAGCAAGACTAAGAAAGCAAGAAAAGGGTCCCGGCAACAAGGCCTGATCAGGTACCCAATACAAGGAAATCTCTGTA
>MU228250.1:5625253-5637457 GCA_018584345.1 Thuja plicata | reverse complement strand
CTTTCTTAGTCTTGCTAGGTTTGCTTTCTCCCTGCGTTCAGCTTAAGGGGGGGTGTTAGAGTATTATTACTCTATTAGCTTAAGCTTCTCTTAGGTGCATTATTAATTAATTCCTAATTAATAATGCACAACCTAGTATTTCCTTTTTAGGGTTTCGTTCACCTTATAAGGTTGAACTTTGTTTTTGCTCTTCATTAATTCAGTTAACATTTTTGCTCTCACCTTTTGAGTAAAAACTGAGTTTCTCTTTGTTTTCTTCTTTCACCTCATTTCTTGTGACAGGTTTTTGCATGCAGCTGGATCTTGGCGTAAATCTGATCTTTCATCAGATTCTACAATATGTCCCCAGAAAGAGCCACTGTTGGAACATTGAATTTTTCCCAATTAGAAAGATCTAAATTATCTGTTGGTGTTAATGTTTCAAAGACAAACGCATGATGGAGACATAAAATTTGAAATTATATGCAGAAGAGCATAATTTTTTTTCTATTTCATAGGCCAAAAAAGTAGCAGCTGAAAAATGGAAAAATTTCTGTATTTCACGAATGACGATAACAGGGTAAGCGAAAAAACAAGTTTTCGCTGTTTCACGGGGAACCTTTTAAATGAATTGCGAAATGGCAAAAAAATTGAGGATCGTTGAATTAATAAATGAAGCACAATGACATATTTCTCATGATCTAAGTGCCTCAAGGGTTTATTGGGCATTAGTTATAAAAGAGATAAGAAAATCTCTTTCAAGATTATGAGATATATTTATAAGATTAATCTGAGATACAGAGTGAAAAGAATGGTTCTCATTTAATGGAAGTGATTGTTGATCAAATTGAAAGATCCTATTAAGGATATGGAAATACATACAGGAATTTGTGTTATATAACTGATTATCCTTTGAGTTAAGTGGAAGGTTTAAAACATTAATCGAGGATATGTACTCCGAGATGGACAAGACATGATTGTCATTCCCTAGAGAATGTATGATGCAAAGAAATTAAATTCAAGCGTACGAGGCTAGCTAATCATGTTGCCATTTAATGAGGAAATAGAATTAGGTGTTTTGGAAGGTGGTAAACTCCTTAAATATTTGTATAAGTGGTTAAAAAATGACATGAGTACAAAAGATTGAAATTTCAAGCTAGAAGATGGGTTTACCAAAATTTTTTGACCCTTGGAATAAGGAATCCACATCCAGTGATGTAACCTGATTTGATAGGGATAGAAGAAGATCAACCACACCCGCTTAACAACCTAATTATAGGGGCCTGGGAACTCATAACTACTTATGTGACATATGATTGTGACATGTACAAGTTAGAAGAGGAGAAGGATCAAGCCATGTTGTACGACCTTGCATGGGAAATAAAGCTGAATGAAAATGGCTGATTCGATGATGATCTTGATGATGAATGTTGTCCATGCTTGGGATACTTCAATTGAATGGAGTTAATTTCCTATGAATTATTTATAAAGATTGTAATTACTACCTAAAATAGGGTTTTAGTTTAGAATAGACATTTTGTAATGGTCCTTAGCATGTTGCATCCCTTCATATTATGTAAAAGGGATATCAAGACCGTGTAGACTGATATTATGATTTAGACTTGTAATGCCCCACCGAGGAACCCAAGAGGAATTAACCTAAATTTGATACTATGTTTGTAGAATAATTATTTTTACAAGTTTACAAACAAGAACATACAAAAGTGTGGAAGCAATTACAATTTACTCACATGAACAAACACAAGCATAGATTCCAAAACTCAAGGGTTCCATAATGTAGAATTGCATAAGACCAAAACTCGATAAGATATCCATAAACAAAATATTCTCATTACCAAGCAGATTACATATAAAACATCAATGAAATAATTACAAGATTACAATTGCTACCATAAGATATACCTCAAACCTACATCCTCTGTAGATTTCGTAGGGTATGTGGTAATGACTTAATACATTAAGATTACAGTTATCCAGATCAAGTATCACATGTGATACGATCAATAAATATACAATATGGAAATGATAAGATCAAAAAATCCAACAAGAGAGAGATAAGTACTGCTGAACAAGGAACATCCACCACTGGCACATGAACGATGAGACCCAAAATGGTAAAGAATCACTACCACCCATCCATGTGGAACTATAATAGTCCACCCCACCATGATAAGGAGATAACAACATACCCCACTCGGATAACATAACAAGAATCCAAGATCATCTAGGCAAGGGGATCCTTAAATCTTACTAAATCAAGGTGTACTAATCATGTTGCAATGTACTCACTAATCCAGAGGCAACCGACATAGGTAGGAAACCTAGACTGTGTATAGGAAGGTGTCATCATATACCTCTAACCCTTAAGTCTCATCTTGGTAGTCTCTCTGGACCTCGAAACTTAAGTGGCCATATACGGTATCAATGACTCCTCAACCAGACGAAGCCATTAACTATGCCAGAACCATACGTCACAGGGAAACAAGAATCATCTCATCCTCCATCTTATCCTATACAAGCACTAAAGCATGGGTGAGGTACCATATCTTATTAATTCATTTTAAACCTTCCAATTATGTGTTGTGTTATCACTTGATTATGAAAACTTATAATAAGTGATCCTAGCTGCCACTTGTGGGTCCCGACACTTATTGCAAGCCACTCCCTACTATATAACTAGATAACCTACCCCAGGTTCACTGATCAAACATTGATCCTGAAAGGGTACATATAAAGACAACCTCAAAATCTAGTTCATCTCAAAACATCAAGAACGATCAAACATAACAAAATCTTAGAGTAAACACAACCATCATAAGAACATTTTTTAAGGTTGGGTACATAGATAAGATCAGAAGAAAAATTAGGACACGACATTGAAAATACATCCCAAGGCCCCTGGAATTTTCTAAGGTCATTCTAATTCCTGAACCAACATCAATAAATAACATAATAAAGTACACACAACATTGGATTCAAAGATACAATTTCTAGTTGGTTTAAAACAATCAATTTGCTTATTAAAGTCCAGATTGGCTAAACACATGTTCATATAAATTCTAAAAGAGATTATTTTAAAATAAATCTACAAATATATACGTCCAAATAATTATCATTACTCAATTAATAATCATTTCATTAATCCACCAACATAAGCTCAACACATAGCAAAGATAAAATAAATCATCGATATAAAATTTAGTTAATTACCATTATATTATTTGATATCAACTAACTAATAACCAACAACTAAAATATCATTTAAAACTAAATTTAAATCTTTAAAATAACTATTATAAAAAATATGTAATCTGAGTAAATCCTTGAAGGAGTATGACCTTTGGGGTGGCGTGGCTCTTATTGGTGGTCTCTTTCATCATCACTCGGTCCTCAATCACCATGGGGTTTATATGGTCCTCAAAAGCATAAAGAAAGATCTAGAATGACAATCCTTTAGACCCGTAAACATTTCCCTGCAATAATTCAGTGGCTCTCTTGCTAAGGATTGTGTTACTGGTGTTCATCAAGGTGGGTTTTGCCCTTCTAGACCTTCTTGAGCAAGATAATTCCACCATTGCACGTCCCTCTATTTTTCCTGCACAACTCACTTCCTCGCCTGTTCAGTCCACTCTAGACCTTAATTTGAATCTTGGTTCGGGCGAGGCTGCTCTGTGTTTTATGGAAGGTTAAGTGTTTTAATGGTTTAATTTTTTGCAGGTAATTTGTTTTTTAGTTTTCTTTACTGTTGTTTTGGCATCATGATGGGTCTCTCGACAAGAAGCAATTTTTTGGGCCATCCTCATTGTGGAATGTGCTTTTGGTTTCACTATGTATATGCTTTTAAGAAACAAAAATCCATGTATATCTCAAATTTTGGGTCTTTTGTATTATGCCTAAGGGCTTATGTAATGCCTAAGGGCTCATGTAATAGATAGGTTTAGGGTGAAAGGGTTTCTTATCTTCATGATTGTAACTAGCCTTGGCTAGTAGGGGGTATTTGTAGATAGCTAACTCAACATTCTCTTATGTTTTATGTATTTGAGCAATGATCAGAGTTTTTCTTTCTGGTTCTTTTCTCCGGGAGCTCTTTGAACCACTTTTAATTATATTAATAATATATCAAGTGGCATTGCCACCTTTTCTAAAAAAAAAGTTTTAAAATAAAATTAATAACAATAATAGTAAAATAAACTTTAATTTTAAATAATTATTAATTTTTTTAATAATTAAATTTTTTTTTGAATATGTATAAAAAAACTATTTTTTTATTTTAAAAAAACCATTTTTGATCGGGGGGAACTGGGCCCCACCCCCTACTGCCATGTGCAGCCAGTGTCTTGGCAGCTTGTGCTACCTTAGCAACCACACATCGGAGTGGGTGGGGGTAAAACCACACCCTCTTCAATATATTATTTTTAAAGTACACACACACACACACACATTTCAGTTGGTAAATTTTTTATTCTCTATATTTTTTTTTATATATAAAATCCAACAGCTTAAATATTTTTTCCAACTAAATTTTATGCATTTTAAAATGGAAAATAAAGGAAATTTTTGAATTAAACCTATCAAATGTGTAAGTACAATTTTTTTTTTCTGTTTCCTCTAATGTTAAGATTGAAAGATGATTTTCTTTAATAAATGGAATTTCTAACTTAAATCAACACAATATTTTGATTCAAAACTTTCAACCAAATCTCATACAATTCATTTTCAGTATTTCTAGGGTTTAGTTTTCTAAATTGAAAACCCAGTTTAATCTATTTTCTTTTTGATTCAAAAAAAATATTGAATACCTATTTCACAACCAAAAATCATAAACTAAACTAATCAACATGCATATTTCCTCAATCACGAAGACACAACTTTTTAGAACAATAATTAAGCAAGAGGGTTTTCAAACCCTACCTTTAAAACACTAAAGATTTGCATAGAGAAATCTTGAAGCCGAAAATATCAATCTCCTCCAAGGTCAATTTCTGTAGCTAAATTTGAACACGACACAACCTGCAATGATGTCTTCCCAAAACAATCTCCAAAGCTTTCAAGAAAAATATTCTTCTCCCATAATTTAAAAAACCTTCAATCCAAACCCGTGTCTAACTCTAATCACCATAATATATACCTAATAAAGAGAAAAGAAAAGAAAAACCCTAATCCTAAAAAATAAGAAGTTAACTCATGTTTTCCTTGTTTGAGAGAAATAAATAATAATTAAATAAATAAAAAACTTCCTTTAATAGTGCAATTTCTCATTTAGTATTTTAAAATAAACAAATTTTATATAAATCATAATTATTGATTTATTTAATAGTAAGAATATACTAAATATTGTCACAAATCAAAAAGAGCTTTTATCAACTCAAAATTAAACTAGATATTCAATTTAAATTTAATATTTCAAAATTCAATTTTAAGCCAATTTCTTAATTCAAACATAGGTATTTAATTAATCATATTAATTATTTACTCTATATTTAAATATTCAATTAATCTCAACAAGTAGGAATATTATTAATTTCTGACAATTAATTAATCCTAGAAATCAAGTAACAACACTCATATAGACGATAACCAAATGCAACACAAACACATCAACTAGGAGGTAACCACGAATTCACATCCCTTGGATGAATTCATGTAGGGTAGACTAATTGATTCTTGTCCAATCGTAGGACAAGGTAGGTTTAGGTTAGGGTTTTGGGTCTGATTGTTAACTCCTCTCTTTACCATTTGAGCCTTAATATGGGAACGCTCACTCCTGCCAATTCAAGGAAGATGATGCCCTGTACCTGCAAACCTACCATAACAAGAACACACATGTACATCCAATATATAACATAACATGCAATGGCATGGATCTATCGAACGTGTGGATCTCGCAATGCAAGTAACTACATCTTCATCCTCTGCCACACCAAACACGCCATATGAACATAAACATATAAACTAACCATACACATGCAAGTATGGGGTAAGTAGCAATGTATAAAAAATAATCATCATCAAACATCATCAACATCTATCTTCTAACACATGATATAGAGTCACAAATCCTTACATAATCAATTAACTAAGAACGTAAATGCTCACAACAATAAAGCACAAAAGAATCTAGCATAAACAACTGAAAACAATAGCCTAAAATAGTACGACACTAAAGACTGAAAGAAAAATATGGGTGGGTATGAAATCCACCCCCCTAGGATTAGGATTACTCCTAGAATCCTATAAACAAATAGGGATATAAATCCTGTAATCTTGCTACGTCCTCCCAAGTAGCTGATGACTCATCATTTGGGTCCCATTGGACCCTTGCCTGCACAATGGTATAACCCCTGAGGGTTAAATCCTACTGCCACAAAATGTGAATGAGACCGAAAGACAACTTCCCATCCTCTACTTGCAAGGCATTCCAATCAAGCACATGTACAATATCTGGAATATAGAGTCTAAGAACATAAACATGGAAACAATCATGAACATGAGATAGGATGGGTGACAAAGCAACATGGTAAGAAACTGGTCCTATCCTCTCTAGGATCTCAAATGGCCCAACAAAATGAGGCACCAAATTTGAACCCTTTCCATAACAAATTGGACTCTTCCACGGATGCACTCTCAAAAAAAATCTATCCCCAACTGTAAACTACCTATCCACCATATGAGCATCTGCATAATTCTTCTGTCTATCTTGTACAGTGATCAAATGCTCACAAATACACTCTACCTACTGCTTCATATCTTGAAGCATCTCTGGACCAAGGAGAATACAATCCTCCAATCTATCCCAACTCAAAGGTGTACAACATGGACACACATACAATGCATGGAAAGGTGACATGTCAATAGAGCTATAATAACCATTGTTACATGAAAAGTCAACTAGGTACAAATAGTCCTCCTCGTGAGTTTGTCTTTCCATAAAATACATCCTCAACATATCATCTATTACTTGATTGATCCACTCTGTCTGTCCATCGGTCTTAGGATGGTATGTCAAACTAAAATTTAGTGTGGCACCAAGATCATGATGTAATGAAGTCCAAAATGAAGAAGTGAACACATGTTCTCGATCTGAGATAATCCTACAAGGAATACCATGTAGTCTCACAATGTCCTCAATGAAGACTTTGGCTACTAAAGCCACTGTATAGGATGACCTCATAAGAGAGAAATGTGCCACCTTGGTTAACCGATCAACAGTCACCATGATAACATCATTTGTATGAGGAGTCATAGGCAAACCTACTATGAAATCCATCGATTTGATATCCCACTTCTAGGATGGAATGAGATTTGGATGTAAAATCCTCACTGGATGATGATGTTTTTCCTTAACCCTCTAACATTCTAGGCACCTAGCCACAAAATTAGCAATGCCATGCTTCATACCAGACCAATGATAGAGCTCTTAAAGGTCTGCATGCATCTTCTTAACACCAGGATATGCCGAATAAGGTGCACGATGAGCCTCAGATAAAACTAATGTATGCAGATCATTTGATGGTGGTACATATATCCATCTTGAGTGACACTAAAGACCATCCAAATCCAAAAAAAAACCTGAAAATCTACCCTCCAAGGGCCTCTCTGACTCAATCTCTACCTTCACCTCCTAATACCAAGTATCTCTAGGAAGTGCTTGGAGTATTTTACTTTGCAAATCCACACTATGAGTCAAAATTGAAATATCCTTCCTCTTATGACTCAAAGCATCTGCCACTACATTCTCCTTACCCTGAATGTACTTGATCTCAAAATAATACTCAAAAATAAATTCCATCCACCTTCTCTATCTAGCATTCAGATTAGGTTGGGTAAAGATATACTGTGTTAGGATTAAAAAGGAAAAAATAACAATTACATGATGAAATATAACCAATATCAGATAATAATAAACCGAACCAGAAGAGAACACAAGACACAAAGATTTAACGTGGTTCACCCAATCCCTGGGTTACATCCACCAAACAACAAGTCCAATATTTCTATTATCCAGTGATTACAATCAGATCGCAATGTGCAGATCCCTTACAGCTCAATAAGACTGTAAAACATACAACATGATAATGAATCCCTAACCCTAAGCCAATTTATACAAACTTTATTCCTCTTTAGATTTAGAACATGTCGGTCTAGAACCCAACACATTGCAGAAAGGTAAAACACTTTCCTAACCACTCACCAAAATATAACAATCTCCCACTTGGGGACTGATTAGAATCCACGTAAAAAAATAATTCTCCCACTTGGAGACTGATCCTGTAGCAAAATGGCTACCCTGCAAAGCTCCCACTGGATCTAACCTTCATGGAATCTATTGTTCTGTTAGTCTATTAAATCTAGAAGACCAACCGAAGCTGAATAAGAATTCAGCTTCTCCCTCATTACAACCTTTGTAAACATATTCACTGGATTATCATATGTATGTATCTTTTCCAACTTTAACTTTCCATCATCAAAAACTGACCGAATGAAATGATACCGCAACTGTATGTGCTTTGTCTTTGAGTGTAAAGCAGAATTCTTTGCAAGATGTATGGCACTTTGACTATCTGAATATAGATAGTTATCCACTTGTAGATGTCCTGATTCTTCCATGAAGAATTAAATCCATATCATCTCCTTGGCTTCCTCTGTAGAAACAACATAGTTTTCCTCTTTAGTGGATAAGGTATTCACCTTTTGTAACCGAGAAATCCAACTCACTGCTGTCCCACCAATAGTAAATACATAACCTATAGTACTCCACCTGGTATCTATATCTCCTACCAAATCTAAGTCAACATAGCCATGAACAGTATTAGTAGAGCCCACAAAGTGTAAACACTTATGGCATGTACCTCTCAAATATATGAGAATCCATTTGACTGCATTCCAATGCTCAATCCCAGGGTGACTCATATACGTGCGAACAAATCCCACTATATGTGCAATGTCTAACCTAGTACATACCATAACATACATTAAGCAACCTACAACTGAAGCATAAGGTATCTTGGATATTTTATCCTCTTCTTCTGGTGTCTTTGGACACATCTCCTTAGTCAATTTCAAATGACCAGGAAAAGGTATAGTGACAACTTTGGCATCCTTCATGGAGAATCTCTGCAACACCTTTTCAACATAATCAGCCTGAGATAGAGTTAATTTTTTATTCTTCCTATCTCTGCAAATTTTCATGCCAAGGATTTGTTTTTCTTCCCCCAAATCCTTCATAGAAAAATATTTTGCTAACTGTTGTTTCAACCCCTTAATATGATCCTTGTTAGACCTAGCTACAAACATATCATCAACATATAAACATACAATAATGTAGCTGTCCTCATTTAACCTCTTGAAATAAGCACAATGGTCAGAATTACATTGAGTGTATCCATTCTCATTCATAAAAGTATCAAACTTAATATACCATTGCCGAGGTGCTTGCTTCAAGCCATATAAGCTTTTTTGCAATTTGCACACTAAACTCTCCTTACCCTTGACCTCAAATCCCTGTGGCTATACCATATATATTTCTTCATTCAAATCACCATGAAGAAACACTATTTTAACATCAAGATGCTCTAAATGAAAATATTCAGTAGCTACAATACTTAAAACAATACGAATAGAAGTCAATTTAACAATTGGAGAAAATATCTCATCAAAATCAATACCATGTTTCAGTGCAAATACTTTTATGACTAATCTGGATTTAAATATTTTCTTACCTCCTTATTCTTTCAACGTGTAAACCTATTTATTTTGCAAAGCCCATTTACCTTCAGGTAACTTACTTAAATCCCAAGTCTGATTTTTCAGCAAGGAATCCATTTCATTTGTCATTGCAGACTCCCACTAAAGCTTTGTATCCACCTGCATAGCTTCATTATAACATTCAGTTTCACCAACATCAGTTAATAAAATAGAATACAAAGAAGGTGAAAATCTATCTGGAGGTCTACTTAGCCTTTTTGACCATCTAAAATTCACTAGGGTGTGTGGTATTTTTTTTGTTTCTGTTGTTGTGGAGCATAAGGAATTACTGGAACATTATCTTGTGGAGTATCATCCAACTCTACATAATTAGTGTATTTCTTCTCATGCTGTCACAAAAGATCTTTGTACAATATTTTCTCAATGAATATGACATCCCTGCTTCTTACAATTTTACAATTTTTAAAATTGAAAAGTCTATAGCCAAATTCATCAATGCCATATCCAAAAAATACACTTTTCTTTGATTTTCCTTCCATATTGGTTCTATTTTCAAAATCTATATGTGCAAATACTTCATAAAAGGTTCTGAGAAAAGAATAACTTACCTTCTTACCAGTCCATGCTTCCTCTAGAATACCACAACCCAAAGGAGTAGATGGACCTCTGTTAATTAAATAAACAATAGTATTTACAACCTCTTCCCACATGTTTAAGGGGAGCCCAACATGCAATGTCATAGTCCTTGCACGCTCCATTATTGTCCTATTCATGCGTTCAGCCACTTCATTTTCATGTGGAGTCCTTGGAACCATTTTTTTCCTATGAATGCCATTAGAGGAACAATAATATTTGAATTCTTTTCTTCAATACTCACCATTGTTATTAAATATGAGACATTTTAATCTTTTACCAGTCTCATTTTCAACCAAGTTTTTCCATTTTTTAAAATTTTCAAATACTTTAGATTTCTGCCTAAGGAAATAAATCCAGACTTTCCTAGTTGCATAATAAATGAAAGTCACATAATACAGAGAGCCACCAAGGGAAGATACATGATCTGGAACCCATAGATATGTATGTACAAGCTCTAATTTATCATCTTTCTTTTCATTCCCACCCTTCAAGAAACTGACTCTCTTTTGTTTCCCATAAACACAACTTTCAAAAAAATCCAAATTTACACATTTCAAACCTGGTAAAAATTTCTTTGAGCGAATTAATTTCATACCTTTCTCACTCATGTGCCCAAGTCTGTTGTGCCACAGTGCTATTTTGGTATTCACAATAACTGCTTCATTTTCTACCTGCTCAACTGCAGCAATTGTTCCTGAACATTCACTTTTCTTTGTAACAATTAGAGTAGAAGGAACAACATTACCTGTACAAAGATATAAGGTGCCTACTTTAACACCTTTTTCTACTACTAAGGAACCTTTTGAAACCTTCCAATTTTTATCATTAAAAGTAACTGTGCAACCCTCATCACCTAGTTTCCATGCTGAAATTAAATTTCTACTCAGCCTTGGAACATGTCTTACCTCTTGTAGTAGCCAATGATTCCCATTATGCAACTTAATCTTAATTCTTCCCTTCCCAACAATTTGACATGGTTCATTATCTCCCAAATAAACTTGCCCAAAATCACCTTAGACATAATCAATAAAATAACTTCAATGGGGTGTAGCATAAAAAGAATCCCCTGAATATAGAACCCATGAATCATCAACATTCTCAAGGGAAAGAATCAAAACATCATCTTTAGATTTAGTACTTACCACATTTGCCTCTTTATTGCCTTCATGTTTGTCTCCTTCTTTATTCTTCTGAGACCAACAATATTTCTTCTTATGACCTAGTTTTCCACAGTACCGATAGTCACTAGGTCCTCTTGATTGAGACCTCTTTCCTTTTGACTTTCCTGATGACTTCCCATGATTTCCAGAGTTGTTTCCTCTATCTCCTTTTTTGCCTCTACTTTTTGCATTCAAAACACTACCTGATGTAGATCTGCCTGAGCTTTTTCTACAAATTTTCCCGCTCAGAATAACACCAACAATATCATCAAATTTTAGGGTGTTTGAATTAGAAACATAATTACTAAAATCCATTATCAAGCTACTTGAGCTTTCTGTCAAAGAACATAGAATAAAAAGAGCCCTAATTTCTTCATCGGAATTTATACTTATAGAAGACAATTGACTAGTAACTGTATTAATGTCATTTAAATGATCAGTCACTGACCCACCTTCTACCATCTTCATATTAAATAAATGCTTCATAAGTGTAGACGTCCAAAAATATTAATATTAATATTAATATTAATTTCCCTTTTGTTCATCTAACTATTCAATTTAATCAATTAAATAGTCTCATAGTTGGTATTTATCAATGATCAAATACTATCCTAATGTATTTTATTTAAATACATTTGCCTCACAAAATCCCCTTTTTAATAAATTTATATTTATTAAAATTCCCCCATATCCCTAATTCTTC
>MU228250.1:5597721-5614555 GCA_018584345.1 Thuja plicata | reverse complement strand
ACAAGTGGGAGAATGTTAGGAATAAGGTGTCTCAACCTTGGATAATTCCTATTCTTATTATTTGTTTTTTAAAATGTATTTTCTTGCAAATAATGTAATTAAGTGTGAGTGTACATGTCTAGTTGGCCTGTTGATGTGTCACTCCACTTGATGTGTCGACATCTTGAATGGTGTGTAAGGAGATCATGCCTGAAATAGTTATGATGGATTCCTATGACACGTAAGAGATATTTCTAGGAGATTTCAATGACAGGTGAAGACATGCAAGACATGTGGAAACTGATAAAAGTTGAGTACTTTACACTCTTCTACAATCGTGGGGTTAGGGTTCCTATTTTCTCAGAGAATGGTAAAACCCTAATGCGGCTATCTTTGGAAGTTTCCCTAAGAATGAAAGTGCATGATATCAACATTTTTTAGGGTTACAGAAAAGGATATGAAAAAGAGTGTATTGTTGGTATAATATGGTGCTACTAGATTTGTCTGTGTGTGTCAATTGTCTCCTGAAAGAACTTGCATTGCAAGTGTGTTGTAACCGTTGTGTTGAAGATAATACATTGTGCAGGTTTTGGAGTGCTGGGGTTTTTTACCAAAAGATTTTCCCCAGGGTAAATCATTGTGTCACTCTCTATTTTCTATATGCATGGTATGTGGCTGCAATATCATTGTTAAAGTAGTTAACGAATATGAAATTGTAAGAATTTAAAGGAATTTGCACAATACTTTCCTATAGAGATTAGTGTAGGAAGCTGTTTCCGCACCTGAGTTTCCTTACAAACAATCCTCCCCCACAAATCAATCATGAATGGGGGGAAATGAAGAATGATGTCAAAGAGCTAAAATCAGGGACTGAGGCTAAAACATTCAAGTTCGTAGAGGTGTGTCCTTACCTATTTGATCAATCTATCACTGCAATACCCTTCCCCAAGCACTTTGAGATACCCAAATTTGATAAAATATCAGGGGAAGGGAGATCTTGTGAGCCATGTGAAAGAATTCTACATGGAATGCCAAGAAGTGGCCTGTAGCGATAATTTCCTCATGAGACTATTTCCCAAAAGTTTAGGAGGGACCACTCTTGAGTGGTTCTACAAAATCCCCTATGGCACAGTCTCTAATTTTGATAAACTATCTCAGAAGTTTGTGACCCAATACACGCAAAACATAGAGAATGAACTCTCCCTCCTTGATCTATGAAATTCCAAATAGAAGGGAGGAGAGAGCCTGGCCAATTACCTTCAATGCTAGCAAGGGCTTATTACAAGTTTGTCCTATCAACCCCCTAAGAAACACCTTATCAAAATCTTCATTAACAACCTCCATCCTAAGCTTGTCTATCACATGCACATGAATTGCATACAAACTTATCAAGACATCAGGATCAAAGGCTTGGATATTGAGCGAGGTCTCATAGAAGATGATGCCATCAAGCACTACAAAGAATCCCAGCTTGACAAACATAATAATGATCAATCACAATACTGGAACAAGAACAAGAACAAGAACAAGAACAAGAACAAGAACAAGAACAAGAACAAGAACAAGAACAAGAACAAGAACAAGAACAAGAACAAGAACAAGAACAAGAACAAGAACAAGAACAAGAACAAGAAAAAGAACAAGAAAAAGAACAAGAACAAGAACATAGTAACTGACGGAGCCATTGACACCAAACACATTCAGGTCATGGTGGCCGGTCCTAATGCACCTATCCAAAATTATTAGCAAGCACTGCCAGTATACCCTCAAACTCCTCCCATGTATCAACAGCCCGCTCCTACATATCCCCAATCAATGTACCAACAAAACATACACCCTCATGATGCAACTATCTATTCCCCTCCAGGGACATCATATCAACCCAACTACCAAGGTCCTGTGAACCAGACTAATTCTATATCAGTCCCACATGGACAACAAAGGCCTCATGCTCAGAATGCACCAAAAAACATGTTTACACCCTTGGGTGAACCCATATATGTCATCTTCCACAAAATGGTCCAAGCTAACCAAGTTGTTTACCCAAAAATGCATCCATTTGATGGCTCAACACCTAAGCCTTCTAGGTATAAAGACATCAAGTACTATGATTACCATTGTGTTAAGGGACACACCACCATCAAATGCATGAAGTTAAAACATTACATCGAGGATCTCATTGACCACAAAGAGATTGAAGTGGAATATCCTACCCAACCATTGCCAAACGTGGGCCTTAAAATCTATCAAAATGCATTTCCTGAACACGCCTCAGGTAAAGGCCCAGGCAATCCCACTCAATCCCACAACCAGGGCAAGGTTAAGAAAGGATAAAATGCTGACAAACAAGATTATACAAATGCATATATAAACTAGGATAATCTCATCGAATGCATATCCCAAGTCTAGTCTTCCATCAATGTCATTCATGTCAAGGGTGTTGATAACCAATGTGCAGTCAGCACTTGTCAAGGTAGAATAATAGTTACATGTGCAAGTACCATTCCATATACTAGTAACAAATACAACATATTTGAACACCTAGGGAATACTCCTGCCCAAATTTCAATCTTGGATCTCCTCTGCACCTCACCCACCTATCAAGAGATCCTTAATAAAGCCCTACAAGAATCACATTTTCCTAGTGACATCAACCTCACTAAATTCCAGAACCTTGTCAGCCACTTGTCTGTATCTTGTGGGGTCTCCTTTAAACCAACAGATGTACCCTCAGAAGAACCTGATCATAATCTTCCACTCTGTATTGCTGTCATGGTTAAATATTTTTCCATCAAGCGAGTCATGATAGATAATGGTTTGACCCTAAATCTGTGTACTCTAAAATTCATCAAATATTTGGGTTGTACTGAGGAAAATATAACAAGTGATGTCATTACAATCAAAGCATATGAAAATTTAGAACACACTTCTGAAGGCACCATTTCATTACCCATCAAAGTGGGCCTTTCTATCCAAGATAAATTATGTCACATTTTTGATCTTGACCTTCCCTTCAACATCCTCCTTGGATGCCCATAGATCCATTCTATGCAAGCCGTCCCCTCCACCTACCATTAGTGCATCAAATTCCCATATAAAGGCACTAAAATCACCATCTGCACAGCTCCCAAGCCCTTCGCATACTGTAATATGTTGGAAACCTCCTTCCCACATTCTAATCACTATTCTGAGATTGACATTGGCACCTCTGTCGCTAGTTCACCTAGAACCCATTCAGACCCAGAGACCATCCTTTCCTCCACCTTTTCCATGGTCAAGATCAACAACAAAGGTTGTGGTGAGTACAATCTATCTGATGCCTTTGCAATTGGAGCACTCCCAGTTGATCTGCACACTCAAGGCCACCAACCTAATCCAAGCAAGATAGAACCAAAAAAACCAAGCCGCTACAATTGGGTCCTACCACTTTCATCTCAAATGGTATTTTGAATAGCTAGGAGATGACACCAGACATCAACCAATGGCTCTATAAGGATCCACCACCCAAAAACACAAGTCGCCTCAATTACTTCAAAGGTAAGTACCCTTCAACTCACAAGTTGGTGATAGAAAAATGAAACTACCAAGGAGGCAACCTTAGTTATGAAGAGAAAGGATTGAAGGATCCTATTGTACCTACTTGACGAGAAAAACACCCAGGCCTTGGCATGGAATCTGACACAAATGGGGGCACCAATGAGAACATCTATGCCTCTTATACTCCCTTGGGCAAAATTGCTGACATCGAAGATGTCCCAGAAGAGAAAGTTGTGAGAGCCTATGATGATGTCTTTGATGATGAAACCTTCCTGGGAAATTCTATCCTATGCCAACTCTCGATTCTCTTCATTGAACTTCCCCTCTGCCACCTTGAACTCATAGACTAGGACCAACCAAGTGTCATACACATTGACGAGTTCCAAAGTGAGGATGCACTCCTAAGATTCATGGGAGAAGTTGTATAGAGCAATGATTGGGGGAAAGATTAAACACATGTCTACAAACTAGATCCAAAGGCATATTTTAGGGAAGAGGAGAACTTCAGCCACAAAAATGAAGTAGAAAACAAAAATAAAAATGAGAAAAATTGATCCCGTAGCGAAAACCCCTCAAGGGCTCTATCTGATCACAAAATAGTAAAAACAAAGGTCGTATCTTCTGGTGAAAACCTCTCTAAGGTGCCAGAGGATGAAGATTATCCTCTTCCTCTAATTCATGTTTATAGGCCCGAACAGTCATTGATTCTCATCAAAGAAACAAAACCTTTCAACCTGGGCACAAAAGAGAATCCCACCATCACATACATAGAAGAATCTCTGACTAAAGTAGAAGAAAGAGATCTTGTCACTCTCTTGAAGGAGTCCATAAATAAGTTTGCATGGTCTTATTCCCACATGTTGAGATTAGACCCCAACTTGGTGGTTCACCATCTAGTAGTGGACCCAAACATCAAACCTATCAAACAAAAGCTCAGAAAGATGCACCCCAAAGTGGCACTACTTGTCAAAGCAGAGCTAGAGAAGTTATTACAAGCTAAAATCATTCGCGCCATTGACTACTCTAAATGGATCTCCAATATGGTGCTAGTGTCTCAACCTAACAAATCAATCAGGATATGTACAAACTTCTGAGATCTCAACAATGCATGTCCCAAGGATGATTTACCACTGCCAAACATTGACATGATAGTAGATCTCATAGTAGGAAATGAGATGTTGTCACTCATGGACAATTTTTCTGGATATAATCAGATCCATATTGCAAAAGAAGATTAGCACAAGACAACATTCACAACCCCCTAGGGCACCTTATGCTATAATATGATTCCATTTGGCTTGAAGAATGCTGGGGAAACCTATCAGAGGTCCATGACAGTCAATTTTCATGACATGATTCACAAGATCCTTGAAGACTATGTAGATGATATCTTGGCAAAATCAGATAAAAGGGAAGATCACCTAGATGTTTTGGAATGCGTCTTTGATAGGATGAACACTACTGCCTAATGCTCAACCATAAGAAGTGTGTCTTTGGGGTCACATTAGGAAAGCTCCTTGGATTCATTGTATCTAGAAGAGGTATTAAAATAGATCCAAAAAGGTACAAGCTATCATAGAAATGCCTCCACCAAAAACACTCTGACAACTACACAACCTCCAAGGAAAGTTACAATCTATGTGCTATTTTATCTCTTAGTTAGTAGATAAGTGCCAACCATTTAATCATCTCCTATGAAAGGATAACACTTTCAAATGGGATCCTCAGTATCAGAAGAGTTTTGAAAAGATCAAAGAATACTTGGCTAATCCACCTATCTTGGTACCACCTGTACCTGACCGACCACTCATCCTGTATATTTATGCTACTACAACATCATTGGGGGCACTCCTTGCTTAGTTGGATGATGAAGGAAAATAAAGATCTATTTATTACATCAGTTGGAATTTGGTAGGTTATGAGATCAATTATTCCCCTATGGAAAAAGCATGTCTGGCAGTGGTTTTTTCCACTCAAAAACTTCACCACTATATGCTTAGTCATACAACCAAGCTCATTTCAAAAGTGGACCCTCTCAAGTACCTACTCTCCAAGACTGCTCTCACAGGTTGAATGGAAAAATGGGTTATGCTGTTAAGCGAGTTTGATTTTCAATATGTAGACAGAAAAGCCTTTAAAGGGTAGGTCATTGCAGATCAGCTAGCAGAAGCGCCATTGGTGGATGCATACCATTTGATCACATAATTTCTAGATGAGCATTTTTACATGATAGAAGAGCAATCCACTTGACAACTCTACTTTGACGGATCCTACACAGCCCATGGTGCAGGGATAGGGATACTTTTTGTCACACCGCAAGGTGACTATATCCCTATGTCATTCAAATTGGGATTTCCCTGCATGAAAAACATTGCAGAATATGAGGTACTAGTTGCAGGACTCCACATGGCTATAGAATGGAACATCACAGATATACATGTCTTTGGTGATTCCCAACTCATCATCAAACAATTCCTCGATGAGTATCAAACCAAAGATGACAAACTAATGCCATATAAGGAGATGATTGACAAGATGAAAGATAATTTATTCCACTTGTAGATAACATAAGTACCACACTTGCAAAACATGGCTGCTAATGCAATGGCCAAAATTGGCTCCCTCTTAAAGATTCCTCACAAGTCTACACAATACGAATTATTAGTAGAGCAACTTCATGCTCCCACTTATTTCGAACAATGAATCAAATCACTTATGTGTCTTGGTTGGTCCCCAATCCCCATAGTACCATGATATCCAGGCTTATCTATAAAATGGTATCATATCCCCTCATCTCACCTCGACCCAAAACCAAAAATTTATTCGCAGAGCTTCCCGCTACACCCTCGTAGCCAACACCCTTTATCATTGAGGTTATCACAATGTTCTCTCTAGGTGTTTAGATGAGAACAAGGCCGCCCAGGTTTTACAAGAGGTACATGATGGAATCTGTGGTGCCCACACAAGTGGCATGGTTCTAGCCAAGCAAATTGTATTAACATGATACTATTGGCCTACAATGGAACATGATGCTTGGGAGTTTGTCAAGAAGTGATTACCTTGTCAACATCATGCCAATTTGATCCATGCTCTTGCATAAGACCTCTGGGCTATTGTGCCCCCTTGGCCTTTCTCTTATTGGGGCTTTGACCTCATTAGTAAGATTAACCCCTCTCTTTTGAAGGCCACAAATACATAATAACAACAACAAAATACTTTACAAAGTGGGTTGAAGCAATTCCACTCACACTCACTACAGGTGTCCAGATATCCAAATTCATCCTCTACCATATCGTCTACCATTTCGGCATACCCTCCAATATCTTCACAGATCATGGAACACCATTTGAAAATCAACACTCAGTGATTTTTATGGTCTCCTCCATATCCATCACCATTTCTCCAGTCCATATTTTCCTCTAGGTAATGGCCAAGCTGAGGCAACTAATAAGACCCTCCTCAAAATCCTCAAGAAAGTTGTCAATGATACTGGTCATGACTGGCATCTCCAGATCAACCCCGCCATCTGGGGCATATCACACTTCCTACTGTACTCCTATAGGCATAACTCCATATTCCCTAGTCTGTGGTGCTGAAGCTATCTTAACAATTGAGGTCGAACTACTATCCCTCCGAGTATCACTAAGAGGCCTGATTGATGATGAATATTACCGAGTAGAAAGACTCACGTAGCTTGATCTGCTAGATAAAAAGTGCCAACAAGACTATGATCACCTGATTTTCTATAAAAATAGAATCAAGTGGAACTATAACAAGAAAGTCCACCCACACCATTTCTAGGTAGGGGACTTTGTGCTAAAGGAAAATCAAAAAGTGGGTACTGATCGAGAAAAGAAAGGTAAGTTTGAGGTTACTTGACAAGGCCCATACATTGTCACTGCATGCTTCAGTTCTGGGGCATATCAACTCTCCACTCTTGAAGGTGAAAACTCAAATTATCCTATCAACATCATTCATTTCAGGCACTTCTATGCCTGACAGCTAGTTATTCATTCCAGTTATCTAAAAAAATCCATAAAAGTATGAAAAGTCTTAAATAAAGTACAAAAAAACAATGTAAAATAGTCCTGAAAAAATCTCAAAAAAGAAGAAAAAGAAGCTGAAAAATGGTTGTCCCAATGAAAACACGGCAAACAGGTGCTTGGACAACATCAAAAACATCAGAAAAAAAAAGAGTAAAGAGAAAAATTTCATCCAATGGTGAAAACTTGACAATCAAGTGCCTTGGACAAGTATGGGTGATAAAAACCTGGCAACATGCATCACACATAGTGGACCATTCCATTATCTATCAAAATATCACTCCCCTCCATCCCCATCATTGCATCCCCATGAACCTCAACATTTCCTATATTCCCTAGGTGTTCCAACACTTTCGCACGTATCAAACAACAAGATCCCATCAAGTCTCGACAACAACCTTTGTACATAATCGCTTGTAATTAATCACTCAATTTGGTCCTTGTATATTCATCCTATATCTAGTATTCTTGCCATCAAACTAACACTCTGAGCCACTATCACGCTAACCTTCCTTGCCTGGTCCTTTTATAGTCTACTTGTTTGGTTCATCAGTTGAATGTGACACACACTAAAAAAATGAGTCCCATTGCATCCGTTGCATCATTTAAAAATTGCAAAAATCTAAAACTATTCAAAAATTGCAAAAAATTCAAAAATCATCCAAAATGTTACAATAAACCCTTCTTTCTTTCTGCATCATTCAGTTTTTCAATTTTTAGTGACGTTTTGACTTCTGTGACTGCGATCATGTTTTTCACCAAATCAATTTTGTGACCGACTATCCTTGCTCCTCATTCTGTTCACAACTTTTTCTAGTGAATATATTTTAATCAAATCAAATCCAATCCTTGCCCGTCAGGATGCATCCTTCCAGCGCTGGCTTATCAAATCCTTCATCACATCAATCCTGTTCATGGCAAGAACTTTGGATTGAATGATTGCTTGGTCACGAGGCCTTCTTTATTGATTTTATCTTTTTGTGTCAGTTTAAAACTACTCACCACTACCTTGATCTGCTATATCTTGGTGCATTGTGATTGGTAGCTATTGATACATACATCTTTTGCAGTGTGCTTTTGTTTGAGCTTCTAGTCCATGCAAAAGAATCCCGTCATCTGTGTTTTCTAACACATGATGCATATCTCCTTTTGCAATATCAAAATCGGATGTGCTCTCCATATTTTTCACACAAATGGATCCCCCAGGCTCATTAGTTGCATTTCATTTCATAATTAAATTTTCATTCTTAGTTGCATTCATGCTTGAATTTTAGAAGGCTTCTATTTATTACCTCATCTCCCTTCCTTCTTCCCGTTGCATCCTTTTTTGAGAAAATCCCACAACACTAACATTGTTGTGTTCTTTTCTCGAGGGGGAACAACCCTATACCATCATCACCTCGACACAACTCCTAGAAACCCTCTTCCTCTGGGGCAACTTATTTTCTTTTCTTTGACGCAACGTCACTTGCGATGCTACATCAAAGAGGGGCAAAATGTAGACGTCCAAAAATATTAATATTATTATTAATATTAATTTCCCTTTTGTTCATCTAACTATTCAATTTAATCAATTAAATAGTCTCATAGTTGGTATTTATCAATGATAAAATACTATCCTAATGTATTTTATTTAAATAAATTTGCCTCACAAAATCCCCTTTTTAATAAATTTATATTTATCAAAATTCCCACATATCCCTAATTCTTCTAAACTATGGTTTTATTCAAATCCAATTTGAATTATAATCTAAACCCTACCTAGAGACCTATTAATCCAATCTAGAGACCTACCCTAAACCTACCCTATTCCTACTCTACTCCCATCACCTCACTTCCTAAGCATACTTACCTACCTAATTATCCTCTGATCATACTTAAAAATGTGATTCCTAACCCTTTTAAGGCTAATGGAATGCTCACCCATGTGTGAGAATTCTCTCCAAAATGGTCACCCATTCCTCTTAAAATCTCTTTACTCCTTTGTCTCCCCACTTGGAATTCTTGAGCCACTCAAACATTAATGCTATATTTAACTCCAAAAATATCCATCCTTCAAGCCTATGTTTCCCTTATGTGGCTCTTATGTGGATGCCACATAGATGCCACCTCATTCAATCCCTCCTCTTCTATCCCAAAAATCTATAAATAGAGGCCTTCTCCTCTTGCATTTTCATCTCTCATTTTGCATTGTTATCATGCTATTTTAATGATAGGAGTTCATTTGCTAGTTTCATTCTTTTCATGTTTAAATCATTTAGAAATTACATGCTAGGATCATGGATAATGAATCATAATTTCTATCTTACATGTTGCACATCATTTCCATAGCTAGTTTAAATCATCTTTTGGAGAATTTGAGAATAGTTCCTCATACTAGCTCTTGAATTTCTTCATTGTTCCAATCTTGTATTTCATATTTTCATTGCATTGGGGATCCACTCCATTTGTGTTTGAGAGAGCACATGTACAATCAATCTAAAAGAGAAAATCAAACAAGTAGTATAGGGTGCAAATAGCTTGTTTTAGCTCTATCTGATGTTATGATGATGTCTTGTTTGGTTTCTTTCTTATTTCATGAATTGTGTGCTAACCCACTAACTTCTCATGTTTGAGCTTGCTCCCAATAGATTGAAGATTTCACCATACTACAATAAGAAATACCTTATTCGAAGTGGAAGGTTTTTCATACAACTTTGCTAGGGTTTCCATCAACTCTTTAGCTGTCTTTGTTTTGGTAATATTAAATGCCACAAATTATACTAGGCATAAGTAGATGCTACCCAATGCATTTCTATCTAGAACATCCCAATTCTCTTGAGTCATAGTAATGGGTTTCTTGATCGATCCTTCCAATGGTTTGATGTATGCCAAGTTGGTGAGCTCCCAAGATTCTTCCAAGAATCTTCCGAACACTCTAAGTGTCTCCCAAAGTACCTTCAACCAAATACAATGTCAAGACCCAACCTACTCCACTATGCATATTAAGGGTCATAACCTTACTCTTATTTAACACTCACCTTCACCAGACTCACACCATACAAGTGCTCAAATAAGGTTCATTGCTTCCCACTTTGTTCCCACACCAACTAAGGGCTTCTGTCTTAAAAGATAGTGACTCTACATCTCTTGAATCCACACTTGGGAAAGTCACCTACACCACTCCCCTAAAGCATTTAGGTTTTTTATCTCATCCATAAGACTCCCTAACATCCTTATGGAGTCTTTCCATACACTTGCCCATCTACTAGATCCATTAAATAAAACTCTGGAAATAAATACTCAAAATATACCTTCTTGCTATTTTCTTTGACATACCCGTACACAGAGGTGAATAAATTTTGACAAAGACTATAACTTCTCAATCACTCAGGTGAGGATGGGTGAAATTAGGATCCCTAAAACATAATAAAATCTTAGGAAGATCCAACGGTTCATTTGGGAGATATGGCCCCCGCACCGAGGGTGTATTTTCTGAGACAATATTATTTTCTATTAGTGCATTTTCAAAGCAAAAACTCACTGTCCGAGGGTTCCATCCATCCTACCATTCCAAAACCTACAAGAAACATTCTCAATACATATTTAATACATAACAAAAGTCTCTTCCTCAAAACCCAGTGGTGGGAAAGTATGTTTACAATACTATACTCACGGTGAGAGCAAGAAATTCAAACATGAATACTCACTGTTACTGTATAGAATTTCATAAAACAACACAAAAGACTTAAAGATTGACTTATTGCAATATAAAAACAACGAAAACAGTACTCTTCCACCATGCACAACAAATTTTACTCTAGGTTTCCACAAAATACCAATCATATATTAAATTCTACTCCAAATCTAGAAACAAAAAAAAAAATAGTGCAGTCCATACACAACTGAATGCACTGAATGAATTCTCTTTTTCCTCTCAAGAGTTACATCCAAATCAACCTCATTTACTCTTACTACCAAAATATCTTAACTACCAAAAACTGACTCCAAAATAGTTACAAACTGCTGTCCTATAAATCTGCCACTAAACAAATGCATATAAATGTTGTCATATTGACAACTAATTTCTCCACTTGACAACAAGACTCAAAAATGACCCCTAATCTTATTTCACGGTCTTTTAATGACCTTTAAGAAATAACAACACAATATTGCATCTATCTTCTAAACATTTCACAACCTACAACCCCATGTTTCCTATTAGTAATAACTGAGAGGGGGGGGGGTGTGAATCAGTGGCCTCAAAAATTATCCTTTAAACTTTAACCACCAATCAAATACATCTCAGATTATTAAGTCCCTACAAGATGCATACCATGAAATACTAATAATGATTAACTGTTTATCAATTTTCCTTGTCTGTCCTTTTTCTCCTTGATAACCGATAAGTAGTAAAACTATTTACCAAAACTTAGTAAATATGTAGAGTATACCAATCAATCTAGAAATGCATATGTGAAATGTAAAATAGTAAAGTAATAACCAATGTGGAAACCGTGTTAAGGGAAAAACCACTAGGACCGATACCCCAAGTTTTCACTCTTCTAAAGTGAGCCCTGTTAGGAGCCAACCCTGTTAAAGGTTACAAACACACTGTTAGGTGTGACCTTGTTAGAGGATTTTATACATAGAGGTTGTCACTTAGTATCGGACATCTATTTCCTACCATCCTTGAATCAACCTCCTTCTTAGACTGTCAATAGGCTTTAGGCAAATCTTTCTACCATCCTTGAATCAACCTTCTTCTTAGGCTGTCAATAGGCTTCATGCAATTTCAATGCTACTTTCATGAATCAACCTTTTTGGCACTCCTTGGGATGTACCTCAATATATCAAAGACTATTAAGTCTTGCTATGTTAAGAGACTTGATGCTTCAATGGTTAAACTAAAACATAATGACTTTTTTCTAATGCAACTTGAATTGTAGATTTTCAGATCTATTTAAGTACATTACCTCTCTGATCAATGTATCAATTCAATTCTTTGTGCTCCACACTTTCTACTCTGTGATGCTGTGCTTCACTGTTCATCAGTGTCTGTAGAATTCTTTAGCTCTTCTTCAGCTTGATTGATCAGGACTGAATAAAGTTCTTCTTCAACAATTTCTCTTCAGCATCCTCTTTCTATTCACTCCCCTTCCCGTGTATGAGATTGTGGAAATGAATTATGCTTGTCTCTTATATAGACATAATATTCACTATTTCTTGATTCTTGACCCTTGGCATAAAAAACAATCCATCCAATTTGATTTAAAGCATAAATCCATATTTATCTCATAGTTATCTTCTTGCCAGTTGTACAAATATTCTTTAAATCAATTACTTAAATCTGGTCGAATAAAACAAATAAAACAACCAGTTAAGTCTATCCTTAAGCTCTGCCAGCTAGATATTTTGTCATTGTCTGAACTCTCTGTTCTGTCGGTCAACTCTACAGTTAGTCATTGGTGATAACTGCCAGTTTCGTTGGTGTGAATTCAGTAATTAGCTTCAGGATCTCCATCCATCAGGTATCATTGGATTTTTCTCGTCGGGCAACTCTATGGTTAGCTCGTCGGGTATCACTATGATTTTTCTTCATCGGGCAATACTATCTTCTACTCGTTGGGTATCACTGTGACTGTTTCTTTGCCTTTACCGATGGTGTGCACTCTATTGGTGTTGTCTGTCACTTAGTGAATACTTGACTTTTATGCATTGATGAAAGCATAATCTCTATTTCATTGATTCTCTAAAGTCTTTGGCATTATGTACATGACCGTACAGATGATATCAAGTTGACATCAATGACAATACAAACCATTAACTGATTTAATGCCTTGCATTATCTTCAACTTAACATTATCAAACATTCAATCAATTACATGTCATCAATCTCTCCCTTTGGCATTGATGGCAACATACTATTATCACACTATACTATTTCGAATACAATATGAAATATAACAGTTGAGATTCACCAGATTACTAAACAATTTGTTTTGATAACCGATAAAAATGTCTGACTGCTGGTAAGCTCTGTGTTAGCTTAGATTTGATTCTTGCAGTTTTCTGTGTTTCTTGTTCTGATGTGTTGTGTCCTTCCCTTGTGTCAATATCTCTCTTTTGACTGTTCTTGTTCTTTGATGTCTCTGTCTTTTGTCAGCAACTTTCCCTTTGTATATGATTCCTTCATACAAATTCTCTCCCTATGGATATGATCTCTCCCCGTTTGGAGTAATCTGATAATGAATAATTTCTTGTGATAATATGGATACATTCTCTCCCTTTGACAACAATGCCAACCAAATATTTTACAAATATCTGACTTTCATGTCGAACACTTATTTTCTTCTATCCATAATATATTCCTTGAATTTCCCCTATCCATCAGCAATACAACAATATGCTCTGGTGCTTGGTTCTGATATATACCTTTCTATATATAGATGTAGCTTTGAAGTTCATCTTTTTTCTTGCATCAACATAAATGATATTCTGATAATATATAGGCTGATGCAACCTTCAGTCTTTTATTGACTGGTAGAAAAGGGTTTGACCCCTAGTCTCTTTCTCAGGTACTCAAATGTGTCCTTGGGTAGTGGCTTGGTGAAGATATCAGCCAATTATTCTTTTGATTGCACAAACTCAAGTATTACCTCTTTTTCTTGAACTTGTTCTCTTAAGTAATGATACTTGATTGCAATGTGTTTTGTCTTGGAATGTGTGACTGGATTCTTGGAAATTTTTATTGCACTGGTCTTATCACAATAGATAATCACTGGTTTTGAGATCTTCATATGCATACCTTCCAGCAACTGTTTGATCCATGCAATATTTGAATAATTTGCAGTAGTAGAAACATATTCTACTTCTATAGTAGACTATGAGATGCATCCTTGCTTCTTGCTAATCCATGTGACAAGTCTGTCACCTATAAAGAATGCTCCTCTAGTTGTGCTCTTTTGGTCATCAAGATTTCTAGCCCAATCAGCGTCGATAAACACCTTAAGTTCAAATTTTCCTTCTCTTCTATACCATAAGCCAAATTCCTGAGTATTCTTTAGATATCTTAGAATTCTTTTCATAGCAGTCATATGTGATTCCCTGGGGTTAGCAGAAAATCTATCAACAATTCCTACTGCATGTGTAATATCTGGTCTAGTGTGTACAACATACATGAGTTTTCTATTATTGATCTATACAAAGTTTGATTTACCTCTGTTGTCTTGTCCTCCTTTGTCAACTTACTTCTAGTAGCCATCGGTGTTCCAACTAGTTTGGAATCTTCCATCTTGAATATTTTCAGGACCTCTTTGATGTATTTGGACTATGTAATGAAAATACCTTCACTTTGTTGAATGATCTGTTGACCAAGAAAGAACTTGATCTCTCCAAACATAGACATCTCAAAATCTTTTCTTGTCTCATCAGCAAATGACTTGCATAGCATATCATTGCCTCCAAATATGATGTCATCAACAAATATTTCAGCAATCAAAGTGTTAGCATCATCATCTTCTTTCAAATAAAGATTACTATTTTCACTAGTCCTTATGAATCCAATACTTATTAGATAGGAATGAATTCGTTGATACTAGGCTCTGGGAGATTTTTTTAATCCATACAAGGCTTTGTGAAGTCTACATACCATGTTCTTCTAGTCTGGATCTACAAACCCTTTTGGTTGCTCAATGTATACCTCTTCTTAAAGTATTCCATTTAGGAATGCTGACTTTACATCCATTTGATATACTTTGAATCCTTTATATGCAACATAAGAAAGTATTATTCTTACTCCTTCTAGCCTAGCAATGGGTGCAAATGTTTCTCCATAGTCGATACCTTCCTCTTGTGCATACCACTTGCATACTAGTCTTTCTTTTTTCCTTGTGACTTCTCCATTCTCGTTCAGCTTGTTCCTGAATATCCATTTAGTACCGATGACATTCTTGTCATCTAGTCTTGGCACGAGTGACCATGTTTTGTTCTTCTCAATCAGCTCAATCTCATCATTCATAGCACTTATCCATTCTTCATTATTTAGTGCAACATTGATAGATTTTGGCTCAAACTCACAAATTAAGCAATTTGAGTTTAAAGACTTACTTCTTGTTCTTGCATTGGGTTTCTTATCTCCTATGATCTGGTCCTCTGGATGGTTCCTTCTTACATATCTTGTAAGTATAGGTACAACTCTTTGTATATTAGCTTGATCTTCATTACCTTGTACATTATCTTGATCATTATCCTAACCGTCGGTAACAACATTCTGACCGTCGGTTGCAACATTCTATTGTTCTGGAATTAAGCACTATTGCTCGGGTAGAGTTATGGGTTCTTCACAATATACAAAATTGTTGTAGTCTTCTGGTTCTTTTGTGATTTCCATCTCATTATTTTTTGCAAATTCATCAATCTTCACATTTTCACTTTCAACTATTTTGTTAGAAGTCTTGATTAGACATTTAAAAGATTTGCTCTTGGTAGAATACCCTAGAAAAACACCTTCATCACTTTTGGCGTCAAGCTTTCCATTTCTATCATCCTTTAAGACATAACATTGACTACCAAATATTTTGAAGTAACTTACATTGGGTGTTTTACCATACCATATCTCATAAGGTGTCTTCTTTGTGTCCTTCAATTGTACTTTGTTAAGTGTATAAATAGCAATGCTGGCAGCTTCCCTCCAGAAGATTTGGGTGATGTCCTTTCCTATCATCAGTGTTCTTGCACAATCAACTATTGATCTATTCCTTCTCTCAACAATCCCATTTTGCTGTGGTGTCCTTGGTGCAGAAACCTATCTTTTTATACCATGCTCATTACAGAAATTAGTGAATTCATTTGATATAAATTCTCCTCCTCTATCTAATCTCAAACATTTTAAATCCTTGCCACTTTATTTTTCTACCATAGCCTTATACCATTTAAACATCTTGAATGCTTCAAATTTTTCTTTTAGAAACATGTCTGTCATCATTCTAGAGTAATCATCAACAAAGATAATAAAATATCTATCTCCATAATAGCTCTTTGTCCTCATAGGTCCACATAAATTAGTATGGACTAATTCTAGAATAGCATAAGATGTATGGGTTTTACTTTTGAAACTAGACTTTGTCATTTTACCTTTTTGACAATTTTTGCACATGATGTTGTCTGTCTTTGTCATCGTCGGTAAGCCTCTTACACTTCTTCTTCTGCTTATTTTCATCATGTTGTCAAAATTCACATGACACAATCTTTTGTGCCACAACCATATGTCTTCATTTCTAGTCATTAAGAAAGTG
>MU228250.1:5543981-5567442 GCA_018584345.1 Thuja plicata | reverse complement strand
GCCATGTTTGATTTTGATTTGATTTGATTGGTCAAAATTAATTTGAATTGTATGGCTATAATAGTTAATGTAAATCAGTGATAAAAATCACCTAGGATATTAAATTGATTAAAAGAATTATGCCAAGCAGTAACAGGGTTGTTTGGAAATAAATCAAGGGTATGATCACACTTAGGGCAAATAGGGTCTATAGTTGCGACAGACCAAATTTAGGTGGTTACAGTGTTAATGTCATCAAGATAGAAAAGGTTACCTTTTGTCTACTCACCAGTTTCGATCAACCTTCCTGATTCATTGAAGATATTTTCCTTCTTCTTCTCAAATGCTACTCGGTGACCTGTATTGTTCAGGTGTGAAACACTTAACAAATTATAATTCAGTCTTTTTACCCAGTAAGAATTTTCACATTTGATCAGGTTATTCAACATTATGGTTCCTTTACCTTCAACTGGACAAGGTGTGTCATTACCCATTCTTAGTGAACTACCATTATAGTATTCAAAAGTTTCAAACTTTTTCTTATCACCGGTCATGTGGTGAGTGCATCCACTATCTATGATCCAGACATCATTCTTACTAACCTTAGATATGAGTGCAGTTTCTAAATAACTTTCTTCTTCTTCATCTGAATCATCCTTCATGGATACAAATACCATCTCAATGCCTTCTTTAGATTCGGTGTCAGTATCATCAGCTCTTTTCTCAACTAGGTAACAAGGTTTATTTCCTTTGGCCTTGTAGTCTCAGGTATCACTTATTTCATATTGTCGGTTGCTTCAGTAATCTCTGTTATCACCTCGGTCAAACTTATTTTCATATGTTTTGACATTACATCTGTCATCTTTTCTTCTATTTGGACATCTTGCAATAGAGTTTCCAACCTCTTTACAATTGAAAAATGCAAGTGGTAATTTACCTTTGTATCTACCTTTTCCTCTCTGCAATCTTTTTTCCATTAGTGCTTCAATCTCATCAAGTCCTTGATCCTCATTTTCACTTTCACTATCATTTCTAATAGCATGTCTATGAATTGAATTACTTACCTTTAAAGAAGATTTGAATGCAGATTCTATAGATGGTAAGACACTATTATCAAAGTTATTCATCTCAAATGAAATCAGTCTACCAATCAGACTATCTAGAGTAACTGTATTGTTTGCAACTGCTCTCATTTCTTGAATAGCAAAAAATCTAATAGCATATATAGACAATAAGGTTCTTAAGATTTTACTTACCACTGTCTCCTCAAGTACACGCCCAACTCCTCAGATAACATTGACTACCTCTTTGATTCTATAGCTATACTGAGTGATATTTTCTCCTTCTTTCATCCTTAGGTCATCAAACCTCCTTCTTAGGCTTTCTCCCTTGGCTCTTAGTACATTAGCATCTCCTCCATGTACCATCTTCAGCTTATCCCACATTTTCTTTGTAGAGGTACAGGTTTTGACATCTTCAAACTCAACATCGGAGTGATGAGGCAAGTTCTATTATCATGCAATTGTGCTCATGCTTTAATCTTAATTGCTCAAGAGTGTGAGGTCCTATAGGTAACACATATTCAATATCAAGGTATTGAGTAACATCATTTCCAATACCTGATAGGTGGATTCTTATTCTTTTTTTCCATGATGCAAAGTTGTCTTTATTCAACTTGGGCACATCTCATTTGTTTATCTTGTGATCTTTTGCTTGATCTCTTAAACTCCCTTTATAAGAACACAAGCTCTGATACCAATTGTTAGTAATAACTGAGAGGAGGGGTGGGGGGGTGAATCAGTGGCCTCAAAAATATTCCAATTAATCAACCCAAAAACTTTGTACCACAATATTAAGCCTCTATTTATCTCCAGTCCTATAAGATGAATGCCTTCAAATATACTTATCAAATAACTACTGCTCGGAGTTATCTTTTGAACCTTTATTATTTATGTTTACAGGAATAGCAGCCTTTCAATTTACTAAATGATAGTAAATATCTTAGTGTATACTGATCAATCTAGATTAGTTATGTGTAATGCAAAATAGTAAAGTAATGACTCATAAACACATTGAAACATAGATTTTTAACATCTAAACCCTATTAGGGGAAAAACCACTTGGGATGTATCTCAATATAGAAAAAATCTTTAAATCCCGCTCGGTTAAGAGATTTTCTGAATCAATGGTTAAACTGAAACAATATGATCTGTTCACATACAAAACTACTTGTAGATTTTTAGATCTATTGTAAGCTCATTAAACCATTCTGATCAATATATCTTTTCAATACATTTTCTCCATTTTTTTTTGCTCGGTGATGCTATGCTCTGTTGCTCGGTGTCCATAGAAATCTTTAGCTATTTCCTCAGCTTGATTGACCAAAAATGTATGAAGTTGTTCTTCATCAGTTTCTCTCTAGCATTATCTTTTTCATTCACTACCCTTAATTCATAATGAATTAAGTTGTCTCTTTATAGACATGATATCGCCATTTCTCTCTTCTTGATTTTCTCTTTCTTGGCATGATCCACAATCTTAACCAATCCTGATTTAAAGCATAAATCCTATTTTATCTCGTAGAAATATTCTTGCCAACTAGACAAAAAAACTTTAAATCCTTTACTTATCTCTGGCTTTATCTTGTCAATGAAAACAATGATAACTACCAGTTAAGTCTATATTTAGCTATATTTAGCTCTGCCAGCTAGATATTTTGTCATTTTTGAACTCCAGATAAATTTGATGTTTTAACTCTTTGATAGCTTCAGTCAACACTTCAATTCTCCTTGGGCTTCTCCCTCGGGGTTGTCTGTCTGTTGGGGTTGTCTTTCCTTTGGGCTTCATTGCAAAGTTCTGCTCATTAGTTAACACTGTAATTATGGTCATCGATAATACTTGTGATTCTGCTCTTCAGTAATGTTCATTGGTTTGTTTTATCGGGCATCACTGTGACTTAACTTTAGGTGATCTCTATTTGTGGGGTTCCACTAGCCGTCGATGTTTGAAGTCAATTAGTGAATGCTTGTTTTCTATGCATTACTGAAAGCATAATATTTATCTTTCTGATTCTCTGAAGTCTTTGACACTTTGATTATAACCGATTAGATTATATCAAGTTGACATCAATGACAATACAATCCATTAACTGATTTAATGTCTTGCATTATCTTTCTACATTTCGGTGATCCACTTGACATCTTCAAACATTCAATCAGTTACATGTCATCAAAGTAGAGCCTCTCTCTTTGCATTTTGCATCAATCTATCATTGTTGTAGAGTTATTACACTATTTTTTTTTCAATCATTTAGAAGTGCATTTATATCATGCTTAACTAGTTCTATATTTCTTAAATCATTTTAGTAATACCCATGTTCATGTTATTTCAATCTTGCATCATAGTTTGTAGTTTCATGTTCTCAACCTCATTGTTGAAATCTTGTAGCTAGTTCCTTATACTATTTTGCAAGCCTTTCAACTTTTTTTAGTTTGTATTGTAGGATAAATTACCTCAAGAAAGAAAGGAATAGTGGGATTTTTATTTTGTGTTGCGAGAGAACACCCACATTCCTCTCTAAGGAAAAATCAACAAGTCTTGGGTGCACTTTTTTGTCTCATCTGAGATTATGATGGAAGCCATTGTGTAGTTGTAAGTTTTATGAATATGTGTAGATTAGATTGATTTGTAACTAAAGTTTTCATGTTTGAGCTTCTTCCACACAAGTAGATTTTCATCATACGCACTATGTTATGTGTGTAAAAATATTATAGAAATGCTCAGTTTATGTGTGCAAAACTGTAGCAGCAATGCTCAGTTTCACAATTTAATGGATTTTAGAAATGTTGTGCTAGAGGAATGTATGAGAGGGGTGTTCTGGAAACAACAAATGTAAGTAGGGAAATAGAAGCGCATATCTTTTTATATGAACAAATGGGTGGAGGGGTGAGTGGAATATATATATATATATATACATATACATATATATGTATATGTATATATACATATACATATACATATACATATACATATACATATACATACACACACACACACACACACACACACACACACACACACACACACACACACACACACACATATATATGTTTGCATTCTCTCATAGATTCTCAACCAGATTCCCTAGAATTGGAAAAGACAATGAAAATGAAATTTATTTTTTTGTCACCTGATAGCGATGTACGAGTAGGACAGGTAGTGAGTGCGAAGCTGATTGGAAAACTTTAATTAATTTCTTTAGAAATTAGAATGTAATTCCCGATATTGAACCCGACTTGTAGGTTATGTAAAAATATTTTGAATCCATTGACAATAGAAAGAACTGCAGGTAGGATAAAGAAATTCAAATGTGGGATGGGTTGCATGATATTTTTACGTGAGAATGGAGGGGGTTAAACTAAATGTTGTGGTGGATTAAAGTGGAGAAGGTAGAGGGTTAAACTAGAAAAATCTAGTAAGGTTGAGTTATGTTGGGACCAAAAACACTTGAAATCAAAGCTTCAAGTGTGCCCATTAAGTCACACCCTCCCTGTGATTCATCATCATGACATAGGATATGCCCTGATGATGAATCACAAAAGAGTGATTCAAAACATTGACTAAAAAACTAAAACATAATTTTTTTCTAGAAGAGGTGTTCTAATTTTGATTGAATATGTAAAGATAATTCCTTATATTATTTATCCTCACAAGCAATTTTCAAAATATTTTAGTAAGGTTTGGTTAGGTTCTACTGCCAAAAACCTTTGCTTTTTAGGGTAGTCAAGAAATATGAATAAATTTTAGGATAAAAGATCAACCTTTAATAGCTTCAATAGTGAAGTGAAATTTTCCTTGGTTTCAATGCATTACGATTTTCTTATCAATTGACCTAAAGCTAACTTAAGAAATTTCTTGGACAATATTTCCTATAGAATAAAATATAATTTTGTAAACTTATCTCAACGCGCCATAGGTATAAAGGATGAGCAATTCTTTGTTCTTGAACACAATTTTTAAAGTTGTATTCATATTGTGTTAGAACCTTACAATGTTTCTGCTAAAGACTTGGTTAGAATTAATGTGAGGTATGTTATTCCCAACATCTTCTCTTCTAGGACTATTGATAGTAATTGAGAATCAACTAAAAAATTTCATTGTAAACACGTTCCAAAATGCAAAGTGCATTGGAATGTGATACTCAAGATAGTCACAATGTCAACAATTTTTTCACTCCTTTGGTGGACAACACCTTTTTATTTGGGTATGTCTTTTTCCAAGATAGGTAAAACTGTACAAGTCGTGATACCTAAGCCTAAGCCATAGTTGAATTTCTTGGAAAGGAGGTTGAATATATTTGAATCAATAAAAATCAAGGGTTTGCCTCCTTATATATTAATTCATGGTCCCACATTCATAGTTAGATAGTTAGAACTTAGTGCTCTCCTAGTCCTTTATAACTAGACCACCCCCTTGAAGGCCTGAATTCATGCTCTATTTAATTTAAATTATTTTGGTTCAGTTTGCTATGGACTGGATAGAGCTCTCAATTCATCCAGATATGTCTTGTGCAAATTTGAATGACAAATGCAGAACCCAGAATGAACCCATAAAAAGAGAATGGGATTTTTCATGGTAGAGATAGTAACTTCATTTTCTATTCATGTATTCCAGAAGATAAATATGTCAGTTTCCATAGAACTAATAACTTACCATAAGTATTTTCCCTTTTTAGTGTATCTTGTTAGAACTCTTCTTGGTCTCTATTTGAGCAAGATGCAACCTCAGTAACTACATCTAATTTTTTTAAGCGTATAAATTACAGAGATGACATGAATGAAAATATTCTTGGCCACATTTGAATTTAAATATCAGTTGTCTCTATTTGTGAATTAGAATTGACCTTTAATGTTTCCAAATTCTGGAGCTCATTTAAGTTCATTAAAAGTCTCACACAGATAATAATCTCATAACCTTCAGACCCTTGTTTCTTCCTAAATAGTGTTAGAATTAAAGTAAATACAAATGAGGGGGGCGGGGGGTGAATCAATTGTATCACAAAACTCCAAACATTTAACCAAAATATAAAATTAATCTCAGATCTGAATGATAAACATGAATGCAAGGTCATAACACATTAATTGACACATTACACCAAGTTTTTTGATGTGGAAACCCTATTAGAGGAAAAGCCATGGTGTGGATCAAGCCCACAAGATGCATGTACTCTATTAAAAGTACTATACCTTGTTAGGAGTATTACAAAGGGGAATGCACATGCATTCAGGCTTACTGTCTAGCGATCACTGCTCAAATACAACAAGGGCTTCAACCTAAAGGAAGGCTCACTACCTTAACACAATATCTGATCTCAAATCATAAAGGACATAGCATCCAAACTCACAAAATGAAAAATAGCATCTATGATATGCCAAAATAGTTCCAATGAAGTACATCAATTTTCTTCCTTAGCTACAGATTCCACTCATACCTCTTCTTTCATAATCTCACACTCATTTCACCTCTTCAAAATCACAAATGATTACATCTTTATATATATTACATCAGTTTATCTCAACCAGGCCAGTCAGGGACCTGATTGCAAAATATTAATTCAATACAACTCAATACATAATATGATCCATTGAATGCCAGCTAAGACATAGCAATGACCCATAACAAGATCCTTGAACATGCTCCAAATCCATAAATCATGCCATGATTCTTCGCAACACACTACACCACTAAGTTGGTAAGGAACAATTAAGAACATCAACATGCCACATAAAAATATTTTATTTTCATCACATAATCCAACGTGATCTAGCAACACGAATGTGACATGATCAGGAAACATAAAACACCAACATGAAATATCATGACATCAATACGAACAACTCTTTCTTCATAATTCATACTCATCTTTGCACTATTCATCAGGAACAATAAACAATAATCACTGTCATAAAAGTAAAATATCTTTCTGGCATCCAAATAATTAACCACTCAAATTGAGGACACACATCCAATTCCTTAACACACTACCAGGTTAGAAACCAAGAACATTGCATAGCTGATCCACACCAATCTAATAACTGAAATACTATCTCAGACTATGTTGGTGTTTAAAACTGTTATACTTTAAAAGTAACCAATATACTTTGAGACTAAGATTAGGAATGGTTAGCTCCAATTATGAGAGCTCTGCAAGGTAACTAGACCAACTATAGGGAAAGAATTCCCTCTACTCTTCGAGATCTGCAAAACCAAGGCAGGTGCACCTAATCCAAACAAATATTTAACTTTCACCACTCTTTACAACTCTGGATGTTTACAACAGATAAATGGAAAGTAAGTAATAAATGGTAACCACACACTTATTGACTCTTCACTACCATGTAGGGAAATAACAAACAACTACAAAACATAAAAGGAAATAAAATAGTTTTTGATGTAAGTTCAGGGATGAAATATAACCAGATCTATCAGACATATATCTCAATAGATTTACTAGTGTTGGAATAGTTCCTTATCCATTGGGTAAAATCCTAAGTACAATGCTAAAAACTAAAAGAAACCTATTGGTATAGACTCAAAGCCATAAACATAAATATCTCAAATCCCACACTGCTTATAATATCTTTTCATAGATAATCTAGTAGAATAGATGTAATATCCAAAGTATTTTAATTTAATCTAAGATCAAATACTTGCGGAATACACATATGTATAAGAAAAACTCATACAATAAGCGAGAAAACTTACAACTCAAAAGATGACACAAAGGAGAGACTTAAAATATGAGAATACTTATATTAAGTATGATGAAATCTAGTTTCTGCATCAATATGACAAGGGAATACAAAATAAGACAATATGAAAAAGATCATACAAGTTTCAATTCTATCTTAATACAGTCTGAACCACATCTGCTATATCCTAGACTGGAAACAAATATAAGCCTAAAGATTTTACAAATTTCTCCAATTCTCCAGCCCTTACTAAATGGTCTTGAAAATCCCTTTATAGGAACATGAATGAAACAAGATTCATACCATTTTTGGTTAGGGTTTACAACTAATCATGTCAAGAATTTAAGACATTCAATTCTGTAATCAAGTTGAAACCCTATCTTTCTCTTCAATCTATGCAAATCTGATCTCAAATCAATTTCTATAGTCCATGGATGTGAGCGCAGTACCCTGAGGTCCAAGAAATTCCAAGCCATGACATGGATAGTAGCTAAATATAAATGTAAAGAGACCAGAAACCGCTATATGAATTTATCCATCTAATTTAGAAACCTCTATCGATCAAGTCTAGTCTATAATGTATCTCACCATATCATATTTCAATCCCTACACTATCCAATAACTGTGCAAATATCAATCCACAAGATTATATTGGTTCATTAATGAATCTAAGACAATATTTGAATCCCTTTACATGAAACCCTCTGAGAATAGATTTTAAATATTTGAAATCTAGTTATAATGGTCACATGTGGCATGAAAAGCAACTTGGACGATTGAGATCAAGTCTTAGCATAAGTTTAAAACACAACCATGGATTCCCTTTGAGTTATCTGGGTACTTAGATCAGATCCTATCATGTGTCACCCTGTTGCAATGGCTCGAATGTTAGATCTCGCACAAATTTTCTTTAAGGCCTTGCGCTGACCATTAGATCTTTTCAAAACTGACCGCCTGTTACCTTTATTACCTTGTCACTTATCTAGACCCACTAGGACACGTGGTGCAAGGGCATAATTCCTTGATGATTAATCTGACTGCATCTTGAGGTTAAGTAAAAGTGCCCACCATAGATCTTCCTCAAACTTTCTATCCTTTTAAATGCCCCTTGAAAAACTCAGGACCGTGACATCATAAATTTCCAGGTGTCAATTGGGTGCAATGACTTAATGGTTAACTACCTTCATCTTTGTTCTTGAGGCAATGCACCGACTGCCAGATCTAACTCACACTTGAACTTTACCCTTATCTAGCCTTTAACTATGAGCAGTCAAATTCCCTTTATCCCCAAGTTTCTGAATAAATTCTTTAACCTGATTCATATTCTAAGATCATGTGCACACCACACAATCTGAAAGATATCAATGGTCCTCTCCAGATATCTGAAAGAAAGCAAGAATTTGAGTTTTATCTAGCGATCCAGTGCTGGCCATAGATCATTATCCTTATCAATGGTCCAAATTTTACCTCTACAAACCCTTCTTGACTTTACTTGAATTATGTTCCATCTGGAGATCAAATGACTAAAGAGATCTCCAAGTCACCAGATATATGACTTAACCCTAATTTTATTCTAAGATCACGTGCTAGCCCTAGATCTTGATCTCAATGAACGATCAGCGCTAAAACTTTGAATGCATTTTTACTTGACCAATTCTTTCTGAGATTAGGAGACAAACCTTGATCTTTCTCTATATCAATGGCTTGCACTGAATGTTGATATCTTTGATTTAACAATGATTTCATTCCGATATTCATAGATAAGCTTATCTGTAAATCTCACAATAAACCTGGCTTGACTTGGCTCAACCATAGTTAGATCTAGAGATTGGGAGATAAACTAAATTGTCAAGTCGCTGAAACATTTCTTAACCTCTGAGTCTATTTGGAGATTCAATGCATACCACATGATCAAAACTACATTGATAGTCCTCACAAGATCTTTGAATAAAAAGCTTGACCTTGACTTTGTCTAGCGATTCAGCACCAACAACACATCTGAATCTTGATCAACGACCTGCACGCAATCTCTCAATCCTTAAAGCATATACAATCTTGTTCCAATATTTAGAGATAAAGGTCATGCCAAGTTGCTAGATACAAAGGAATATTCCATGTTGATTACGAGATCAGGAGATAAAGGCAAGGATAAAAATACTCACATGGTAAATAAGTCTTTAGTGACATGAAAAAGCAACTTGAAAATATAATGTATCACAAAGACTTGTCTCAAAAATAGGTAAGGGTTAAGGAAAAAGACCAAGAAAAATTACAAAGATAAGAGTGAAGACATGGAACCATGAGAAATTTGAATAGGTCTAACAATGGCTCCATTTGGGGATGTATGTCTCTTGCAGGCCTAGCAAGGATTCATGATTTCTAGGATAAGCAGACCATCTACTGGAAAATAAACCTAACCTAAAGCAACTAAAAACACAGAAAGAATATTTAAAAAATTGTAGTAGAAAAGAACCTAATTCTTCCAATTATTTACTGATCTAAAGGATTCAAACTAGTCATGATGGTCTGAATCCATCACCAAATTTCTGATCCAATTTTCCCTTATCACAGATAAATTTTTTTTCTCCTTTCTCTGGAAACAAACTGAAACAACCACTTTCATCTATCTGATCAGATTCATTTCCATGTACCATTATCTCATCACACAGAAAAATATTAGCATATACATCAGTTGAGCTCAAATTTAAATCAGACAGGTGTTGAAAATGCAAAAAATGTGGCATATGCATGTCACATTCATTAGATAAAGAAAAGTCATAACAAATACAATTATCAACATTATTTTGCTCAATGCCACACCTTGGAGAGTCATCATCTGGATGAAAAATAAGGCACTTACATTCTTCCATATTACTGGATCCCTTGTTTAGTATTCTGTCATTGGTTTGCATACAAACACTATAATTTCTTAAAGAACTTTCTTGTACATCAATAAACTTATACAAACTAATATCTTGTATGTTGGAATGAGAACACTTATCCACATATTCATCAAGTAATTGCACATGCTGAGTAGTTGAAGGACCATTCTAAAATGGTTTAATGAATGACTGCGAATCATTTCTTGGAATCGAAGGCTTGGATTGAACTTCTATCTTAGAAATTCCTACAAACGTAATATCCTATGGCCTCAAAGAAATATTAGCCAGTAAGACTTCCATTTTGTTCTAAAATTTACCTTTCCAATCAATTCCAAATGCATCAAAATTCTCCAATTAATCCCAAGCAGCATTTGCATACTGCTTGAGTCTCTGATTCTTTGAAATGTACCTAGCTCTTATTTGAGAGATCACCAACTCATAATTTACAACCAATCTGAGAGTTCTAATCTTGTGTCTTAAGGATAACTTTAAGCCTATCAACAAGGATTCATACTCTGCAATATCATTTGTGCATGTGAATAGAAAAGTAGATGAGAACCTAAAGGTTTTACCACTAGGAGCTACCAATAAAACTCCTGCACCAGCTCCACATTTTGAGCTTACACCATTAAAGTACATAGTCCACAAATCATTTTGTTTTGCTACATTATCTTTGTCCTCAGATAAAAAAAAATGTGGGACTTCATTTTCAACCTTAATGGCTTGGACCTGCAAGGATCCAATATCAATATCCAAGAAATAATTCATAGCTTCATCTTCACTTTCCTCAATCATATGAGGGGCTCTAGTTTCTCTGGATACCTTAACATTTTGACCAGCAATATTAAAGGCTCCAAATGAAAAGTCACATTGAATACTTCCTCCCATTGAAGGACTCTATTTTATGGACAATATCATACCATATTGGGGAGAGATATCAACCACAAGGACACTCATTGTTAGTATATTCTCTGGATATGCAGCAAGTCTATAAGGTAGAGCCTTAATAGTACCTATGACATGTGCCTCTATTGAATCCATTGCTTGACATATTCCATGAGGACTATCTACCTGCCATCCCATTGCCTTTATTATTTCTATAGGCATAAGAGTATTAGATGCTCCTTAATCAATCATACAATTTTTTAGCATCTTACCATTAATAACCAGAGTCAAGAAAAATGGATCCACATCTCCCCAAGGAGTGTTAGCATGATTTGTATTTAAAAAAATATGAGGGATCTTAGTAATAATCTCTTCTGATTCCTTTTCCTTTTTATCAGATTTGTCCTTGATATTCCCCTTTTTCTCACTCATTTATGACTTCAAATTGCTTATGGAAGAAACACTATTCACCCATGAGAGGACCCTTTCCTTATGTTCCTGTATTCTCATTAGTTCTAAAAAGGGGACCCTAACAATAATTTGTGATAATAATTGACACACATCAATAGGAGTATATTTTATGTCAAAAATGTCCTACATAATAAAAACATTTTCACCTTTAACTTGAGTATCCAAGTTTCGGTCAATTTATTTATTATCCTTTTGCAAAGAAGAGACATTTATCTCTGGTATCTAACCTTTATCTTATGGACATCATTTTAACTATGCAACTTCTTATCTTTTATAACCTTTATTTTCTTTACACCCTCATCAATATTTTATTTCTCTAATGTCTTCTTAGGGCTCGCTCTTGTTTCCTTAATAAACATACCAGCTAGTCTGTCATCTGCATTACCAACTGTCTTATTTCTCCAATTATACTCTTTGCCTGAGTAACCATGTCTATAGTGATTTGAGCAATCTCTACATTTGAAGGTCTTCTTACTAAAAAAGGCTCTTTTCCCCTTGCAACATTACATGTTATGCCATCAATCCCTTCTTCATCTTCCTTAGAAAGAAACAAACCCTGTCCCTCAGTTTGATCATCAGATTCCTCCTCACTATTTAATTCTTCTTCTTCTTCTTCTTCTGTCTGTCTATTTGGTAGACATTCTTAGAGAAAAAAAACAATTATGAGGATTATGGGGTAATTGACAAACCTCACACCAATAATCCTCATAACAAGTGTTAACTAAATTTCTTTGTAGATGATTAGGAGTCCTATCATCAGGCTTGTCCTTCCTTTTTGGGATAATAGGTTTCCCATCTTTGAATTGGGTAGTATATGAATAGTTTTGCCTCTTAGGATGCTGACTATAAATGTTATAGGATGAATTATTTTTATTTGGTGTCGTACTATCCCTATTTTTTGATTCTTTCTGATTTATCATAGTAAACTTCCCATCTTCCCTTTTACCCATTTTTCATGATACCTATTTGTTTATTTCTATATTGACAACAATATTATAAGCTTCAATAAGGCTTCTTGGATTATTTTCTTAGAGAGAATACCCCATTGAGGAATCAAAATCATTTAAATAGGTAACAAGACATACCTCCTCATCAAGCCTCATTTTTTGAAAATGCCTATGCATAGCCTTTTGGAATCTTGTATTAAATTCAACAACTCCATCATTAGAATTATTTTTTATGTTGTTAAATTCATTCAATAGAAATCCCTTTCTGGTCTTATCACCATATTGATCCTGAAAATAATCTTTTAATGTATTCATAGATCCCACTGAATTATGAGGTAATGCATCAAACCAATCCCTAGCATCCTCAACTAGAGATAGAACAAAAATATTTATAATTACATCCTCATGTTTAATATCATAATCATCCATGGTATGTGTAAACTTCTTTAGATGTTCCTTACATGTGATTACATTATTTCCAGAAAATTTAGGAAGTTTATCGCTAATTTCATTTGGAACTAAATTAGAATATCCAGGAATATTATGAAATGAAAATTGTTTGTACCTTTCTTCATAAATGGATATTATTTTAGAATGATTATTCATTTGAGAAGTAGATTGCCCAACATGTAATTTTGTAGCTCCTTCAAAACTAAGATGAGAAGACCCAGAGGACTGCATAAGAAAATCAATTTTCTTCTTCATCTCTAGAGTAGCAACAACAAATTCTACCTTCTCAAGCATTTTTGCCATGATTTCTTGCTCTCTTTTAGATTTTTCAAGATCCATGTCCAATTTAGGCATTTGATCTACTGGAGCTTTGAGATTTTTGGGTTCATTTATTGTAACCCCTGCCATTCCTTTCTTTCCCTTATTCTTAGGGCCTTGATAGTCAATGACTTGACGAATGACATGTTCCTCTTCAAATCTGTGAGGATTTTCAACATAATTCATTTCCTCCAAATTTACTAATTCCCTCATCCTTTGTTCAAGGAAAACTTGATCCTATCTGATCTTATTTTCCTTTTCCTTTTCTCTTTGTTTCCTGATGGCCACTTTCTCTTGGATTTTCATTTCCACTTCACCAATCCTTTCAGCCATACTATCCAGATCTAGAAGAGTAGAATCAGATTCCTCTTCCTCATTAGGAGAACTATAATCTCCATAAGTACCTAGTCCCTCATTTGCAACCTCCTCATATTTTGATGCATTTCCTTCTTGGCTGCATTGGACTGGTCTTTCTTCTCTAGTTTCCTCCCCTTGTCTCTCATTTTGAGGGACACTTTTGATATCCCTTCTTCTTCTTGGATGATCAAATTTGGATGTAGTTGGGACATCATCTCCCTACCTTTCTTTAGGAAGTCCCTTTTCTCGACATCTAGTATTTCTGTAGCTCATATTGGAAAGTGTGTAATAAAATGATAATTTACTCAACACTACTGCAAAGATACTCAAAGTCGCCACCCAACACTAGTTGGGATCACAACACTAACTGATATGAATAATTACAAACAAAGAACTTCCAAGATAAAATAATGACAAAGGACCAAACTTGAGTAACTCTACGCTTCCAATGATCAAGTTATTGGCCAATTATGACAATTTACTTTTTTATCCCCAGTAGAGTCACCATCTTGTTGGTGTTTAAAACTGTTATGCCTTGAAAGTAACCAATATATCTTGAGAATAATATTAGGAATGGTTAGCTCCAAGTATGAGAGCTCTACAAGGTAACTAGACCAACTATAGGAAAAGACTTCCCTCTACTCTTCTGGCTCTGCAAAACCAAGGTGAGTGCACCTAATCAGATAAATATTTAACTTTCATAGCTCTTTACAACTCTAGATGTTTACAAGAGATAAATGGAAAGTAAGTACTAAATGGTAATGACACGCTTATTAAACCTTTGCTACCATGTAGGAAAACAAAAAACAACTACAAAAAATAAAAGGAAATGAAATGGTTTTTGACGTAAGTTCAGTGACAAAATATTGTTAGTAATAACTGAGAGGGGGGGTGGAGGGTGAATCAATGACCTCAAAAATTAATCCTTAAATCAACCCTTAAAAATTATAACCAAAAATTATGCCTCTAGTTATATTTTGTCCTACAAGATGAATGCCTTGAAATACTTATATCAATTTTCTACTTTTAAGATTTCTTTGTAAATCTCTCTTTTGTATGATTACTGATAAGCAGTCAACTATTTACCGAAACATAGTAAATATGCAAAGTATACCGATAAATCTAGAATTGCATATGTGAAATGTAAAACAGTAAAGTAATAAAGCATAAACACATAACACATGGATTTTTAATGTGGAAACCCTGTTAAGGGAAAAACCACTGGGATAGGTACCCCAATTTTTCACTCTTTTGAAGTGAGCTCTGTTAGGAGCCAACCCTGTTAAAGGTTAAAAATACACTGTTAGGTGTGACCTTGTTAGAGGATTTGAAAGATAGTTTGTCACCTAGTATCTGGCATCTAATGCTACCATCCTTGATCAAACACTCACTTTGCCTATCAATAGGTATTAGGCATATCCAATGCTACTTTCATGATCAAACTTTTTGATACTCCTTGGGATGTATCTCAATTGTAGAAGACTTTTAAGTCTTGCATGGTTAAGAGACTTGATGATTCAATGGTTAAACTGAAAAATTAATGATATGTTCATACATACAACTTAATTGTAGATTTTCAGATCTATTGTAAGTGTATTACCTCTTTGATCAATATAATAAATTCTATACCTTTGCTCCACACTGTTCTGCTCTGTGATGCTGTCTCACTGTTCATCGATGTCTGCAGAATCTAGCTCTTTCTTTAGCTTGTTGATCAGGACTGAATGGAAACCTTCTTCTCCTTCAAATTTTCTTTAGCATCTTTCCTCTTCTCTTGTTCACCCCACACTCCAATTTTTAATAAATTGGGTTTGTCTCTTTATAGACATGATTTACCTTTTCTTGGATTTCTTGATTCTTGGCATGATCCACAATTCTCTCTAATTAGATTTAAAGAAAACTTTAGTTTTATCTCAAAGAGATCTTCTTGCCAACTGGAAAAATCATCTTTAAATCAATTAATTATCTCTGACTTTATCTGGATGATTAAAACAATGATAAGTGTCCGTTTAGTCTATCTTTAGCTTCTTGACAACTAAGCATTTTGTCATTTTTTGAACTCTTTGTTCTATCGATCAACACTCTAGTTAGTCATCAGTGGTACTTAACTGTCCCATCAGTGTGACTTCAATTTTCATCAGGATCTCCATCCTTGTCTTTTCCATCGGGCAACACTGTAATTTTTCTTGTTGGTAATGCTGTGCATTAGCTCGTCGGGTAACACTATAAATTTTTATCTTTTACTCTATCCGTCAGTGTGCACTCTATCGGTGTATATAGTCACTTAGTGAATACTTGAATTATATGCATTACTGATAGGATATCCTTTGATTCATTGGTTCTTTGAAGACTTTGGCAATATTTCCATGACCATACAGATTATATCAAGTTGACATCAATGACAATATAATACATTTAACTGATTTAATGTTTTGCATGATCACCAACTTAACATCTTCAGACATTCAATCAGTTACATATCATCAATCTCTCCCTTTGGCATTGATGACAATATACTATATTATCATACTATACTATTACTAATACAATATGAAATATACAGTTTTATCAAGCTTTCCTAATGTAACTATTACAAATGTTTGGCTTTCGGTAAGCTCAAATAGCTTTGATTTTATTCTTGTAACTTTCTATTTGTCTTCAATCCCTTCATTGGATAGATGTAGAATATTTCTTTTTCTAATGTGATGTATTCTCCTTCTGTGTCAAACTCTCTCCCTTTGACTGTTGTCCTTTCTTGTGATGTCTCTTGTTAGCAATTCTTTTCCTTTGTGTGTACTCTCCCATTCTTGTTACATCTTTCCCTCTGGATAATTTGATGGATATGATCTATCCTTGAGTTGATAATGGATATAATCTCCCCCTTTATTAGTATGATAATGATATATCTCTCTCCCTTTGACAACAATGCCAAACAAAAATCTTTGCCAAACGGATCCTTTCTATCCATAATATATTCCTTGAATTTCCCAATCCATCGGTAATAACTCTGGTGGTTGAAGTAGATAAATACCTTGATGTGTATAGATTTGTCTTTGACATCCATCTTCTTCTTGCATCAACATGAAAGATATTCTGATAATATGTAGGCTGATGCAACCTTCTAGTCAATTTACTGACCAGTAGACAAGGGTCTGACTCCTAGTCTCTTTCTCAAGTACTCAAATGCATCCTTGGGCAGTGGCTTGGTGAAGATATTGGCCAATTTTTCCTTTGATTGCACATACTCAAGTATTACCTCCTTTTCCTAAACTTGTTCTCTCAAGTATTACCTCCTTTTCTTGAACTCGTTCTCTTAAATAATGATACTTGATGGCAATGTGCTTTATTTTAGCATGCATGACTAGATTCTTGGAAATGTTTATTACACTTGTATTATCACAGTAGATAATTACTGGTTTAAGAATTTTCATATGCATACCTTCCAGTAACTGTTTGATCCATGCAATATTTGAGCAATTTGCAGCAGTAGCAACATACTCTACTTCTGTAGTAGACTGAGAGATACATCCTTTCTTCTTGCTGATCCATGCGACAAGTCTGTCACCCATAAAGAATGCTCCTCCAATTGTGCTCTTCTGGTCATCAATATTTCCAGCTTAATCAGCGTTGGTAAAGACCTTAAGTTCAAATTTTCCTTCTCTTCTATACCATAAGCCATAATCCTTGGTATTCTTTAGATATCTTAGAATTATTTTCACAGTAGTCATATGTGATTCCCTGAGATTAGCATAAAATCTTGCAACTATTCCTACTACATGTGCAATATTTGGTCTAGTGTGTATAACATACATGAGTTTTCCAATCATTGATCTGTACAAAGTCTGATTTACTTCTAATGACTTATCCTCCTTTGTCAGCTTACATCTAGTTTCCATCAGTGTTCCAACTTGTTTGGACTCTTCCATTTTGAATATTTTTAGTACCTCCTTGATGTATTTAGATTGTGTAATGAAAATACCTTCATCTTGTTGCATGATCTGTAGACCAAGAAAGAACTTGATCTCTCCAAAAATAGACATCTCAAACTCTTTGCTCATTTCATTTGCAAATGATTTGCATAGCATATCATTGCCTCTAAATATGATGTCATCAAAAAATTATCTCAACAATCAAAATGTTAGCATTAGTATCTTCCTTCAAATAAAGATTACTATTTTCACTAGTCCTTACAAATCCAATACTTATAAGATAGGAATGAAGTCTTTCATACCAGGCTCAAGGTGCTTATTTCAATCCATACAGGGCTTTGTGTATTCTACATACCATGTCCCTTTTTTCTAAATAAAAAACCCTTCTGGTTGCTCAATGTATACCTCTTCTTCAAGTATACAATTCAGGAATGCAGACTTGACATCCATTTGATATACCTTGAATCCTTTACATCAGGCATAATAAAGTAATATTCTTACTCCTTCTAGCCTAGCAATGGGTGCCAAGGTCTCTCCATATTCAATTCCTTCTTCTTGTGCAATACCCTTTGCATACTATTCTTTCTTTATTTCCGGTGACTTCTCCATTCTCATTCAACTTATTCCTAAATATCCATTTTGTACCGATGACATTCTTGTCATCTGGTCTCAGTAGAAGTGTCCATGTCTTTTTTTTCTCTATCTTCTCAATCTCCTCATTCATAGAACTTATCCATTCAATATTATCTAGTGTAGCATTGATAGATTTGGGCTCATAATCACAAATAAGACATCTTGTATTTAGAGACTTACTTCTGGTTCTCACACCAGCCTTTTTATCTCCTATGATTTGGTTCTATGGATGGTTCCTTCTAACATATTTGGCAAGTACAGGTTCAACTCTTTGTCTATTAGATTGATCATCATTTTGTTCTTCATTATGTTCTCCATCACTTTGTGCATCATCTTGAGCAATATTCTAATCATCGGTATTTGCAGCCTGATGCTCGGGTACAATGATCTGTTTCTTAGGAGCTCTACATTGTTGGTTGGGTAGAGTGTTAGGTTCCTCATTTTAAGCAAACCTATTGTAGGCCTCTGGTTCTTTAGTGCTTTCCTTTTCATTCTTCTTTGCAAATTCATCTATCTTTACATTTGCACTTTCAACAATTTTGTTAGAGGCCTTATTTAGACATTTATAAGCCTTTCTCTTGGTAGAATACCCTAGAAAGATTCCTTCATCACTCTTGGAGTCAAGTTTTCCATTTATACCATCTTTTAAGATATAAAATTGACTACCAAATTTTTTGAAATAACTCACATTGGGTGTGTATCCATACCAAATCTCATAAGGTGTCTTTCTTCAATTGTACTCTGTTGAATGTGTAAAAAATAGTACTGACAACTTCTCTCTAGAAGATTTAGGTGATGCCTTTATCTATCACCAGTGTCCTTGCACAATCAACTATGGATTTGTTCCTTCTTTCAACAATTCCATTTTGATATGGTGTTCTTGGTGCAGAGACCTGTCTTTTGATTCCATGCTCATTACAAAAGTTAGTGAATTCATCTGAAATAAATTCCCCTCCTCTATCTGACCTTAATCATTTTAAGTCTTTACCACTTTGTTTTCCAACCATTTCCTTATACTATTTAAACATCTTAAATACTTCTGATTTATCTTTTAGAAACATGACTGTCATCATTCTAGAGTAATCATCAACAAAGAGAATAAAATATCTATCTCCATAATAAATCTTTGTCCTCATAGGTCCACATAAATCAGTATGGACTAATTCTAGAATGGCATCAGATGTATGGGTTCTTCTTTTGAAACTAGACTTTGTCATCTTACCTTTTTGACAATTCTTACACATGATGTTGTCAGGCTTGGTCATCATCGGTAAGCCTCTGACATTTCTCTTTTTGCTAATCTTTATCATGTTGTCAAAGTTCACATGACACAATCTTTTGTGCCACAACCATATGTCTTTGTTTGTAACAATAAAACAAGTGGTGTCAGTATCATTCAAATAGAATAAGTTACCTTTTGTCTACTCACCGGTACCAATCAAATTTCTTGATTTATTGAATATCTTTGCCTTCTTATTTTCAAATGCTACTCTGTGACCTGAATTATTCAACTAAGAAACACTCAATAGATTATAATTCAATCATTTATCCAGTAAGCATTTTCACATTTTATCTTCTTATTCAACATTATGGTTCCTCTACCTTCAACTGGACAAGGTGTGTCATTACTCATTCTTACTGAGCCACCTTTATAGTATTCAAAAGTCTCAAACTTTTTCTTATCACTAGTCATATGGTGAGTGTAGCCACTATCTATGATCCAGACATCATTTTTACTAACTTTAGATATGAGTCCAGTTTCTACATACCTTTCATCATCATCATCATCATCATCATCATCATCATCATCTGTTACTGCCACAAACACCATATTGATGTCTTCCTTAGATTCGATGTCAGTATCATCATCTTTGCATTTTTCTAGGTAACCGGCCTTCTTTTCTTTGTCCTTGTAGTCTTGGATATCTCTTCTTTCTGATTGTCGGTAGCTTCTATAATCACCTATGTCAGACTTCTTTTCAAATGACCTATCACTACTTCTGACATCTTTTCTTCTGTTAGGACATCTTGAAAAATAGTGTCCAATCTCTTTACAATTAAAACAAACAGGTGGTAATTTACCTTTGTATTTACCTTTTCCTCTCTACATTCTTCTTTCCATAAGTGCTTCAATTTTATCAAGATCTTCTTTTTCACTTTCACTATCACTATCTTTTCTCATAGTGTGTTTATGACTTGATTTAAATATTCTCATAGAAGTTTTGAATGCAGACTCTATGTTTGGTAAGATACTATTATCAAAGTTATTCATCTCAAATGAAATCAGTCTTCCAATCAAACTATCTAGAGTAACATTGCTATTTTCTACTGCTCTCATTTCTTGAACAGAAGATACTCTAATAGCATAAGTAGGCAGTAAGGTTCTTAGAATTTTACTTACCACTGTATCTTCTTCTAGTACACCTCCAACTCCTTAGATTGCATTGACTAGCTCTTTGATTCTTGTGTTGTACTATGTGATGTTTTCACCTTCTTTCATTTTGAGATCAACAAAATTTCCTCTAAGAGGCCTTCTATCATGGCTCTCAAAACATTCTTGTCAGCACCATGTACAAGCATCAATTTGTCCCACATTTGCTTTGCAGTCTTGCAAGTTTTGACATCTTCAAATTCAACATCGGAGAGTGAGGAAGCAAGCTCTATCATCATGAAATTGTGCTCATGCTTCTCTCTCATTTGTTCAACTATGGGTGCTCCTATGGGAAACACATATTTAGTATCTAAGTATTGAGTAACATCATTTCCAATACGTGATAAGTGGAGTCTTATTCTGCTCTGCCATGAAGCAAAATTATCTTTGTTTAACTTGGGAAAATCTCATCTGTTCATCTTATGATCTTTAGCTTAGGTCTAGAAACCTTCCTTTTAAGGACACAAGCTCTGATACCAATTGTTAGTAATAACTAAGAGGGGGGGGGGGGGGAATCAGTGGCCTCAAAAATTAATCCTTAAAACTTANCTAAGAGGGGGGGGGGGGTGAATCAGTGGCCTCAAAAATTAATCCTTAAAACTTATAACCACAAATTATGCCTCTATTTATCTTCTATCCTACAAGATGAATGCCTTGAAATAATTATATCAATTTTCTACTTGTCAGATTGCTTTGTAAATCTCTCTTCTATATGATTACCAATAAGCAGTCAACCATTTACCGAAAATCAATAATTATGTAGAGTATACCGATAAATCTAGAATTACATATGTGAAATGTAAAATAGTAAAGTAATAAAACATAAAAACATAACACATGGATTTTTAACGTGGAAACCATGTTAAGGGAAAAACCACTGGGACCGGTACCCCAAATTTTCACTCTTCTGAAGTGAGCTCTATTAGGAGCCAACCCTGTTAAAGGTTACAAACACAATGTTAGGGGTGACCTTGTTAGAGGATTTAAAAGATATTTTTTCACCTAGTATCTGGTATCTAATGCTACCATCCTTGATCAAACACTCACTTGGCCTATTAATAGGTATCGGGCATATCCAATGCTACTTTCATGATCAAACTTTTTGATACTCCTTGGGATGTATCTCAATTGTAGAAGACTTTTAAGTCCTTCTCAATTAAGAGACTTGATGCTTCAATGGTTAAACTGAAATATTAATGATATGTTCATACATACAACCTAATTGTAGATTTTCAGATCTATTGTAAGTGCATTACCTCTCTGATCAATATAATCAATTCTATACCTTTGCTCCACACTGTTCTGCTCTATGATGCTATCTCACTATTCGTCGGTGTCTGTAGAATCTAGCTCTTTCTTTAGCTTGTTGATTAGGACTGAATGAAGACCTTCTTCTCCTTCAGATTTTCTTTAGCATCTTTCCTCTTCTCTTGTTCACCCCACACTCCAATTCATAATGAATTGGGTTTGTCTCTTTATAGACATGATTTACCTTTTCTTAGCTTTCTTGATTCTTGGCGTGATCCACAATTCTTGCTAATTAGATTTAAAGCAAACTTCAGTTTTATCTCAAAGAGATCTTCTTGCCAACTAGAAAAATCAGATTTAAATTAATTACTTATCTCCGGCTTTATCTGGATGATTAAAACAATGATAAGTGTCTTTTTAGTCTATCTTTAGCTTCTTGACAACTAAGCATTTTGTCATTTTCTAAACTCTCTATTCTATTGGTCAACACTCCAGTTAGTCATTAGTGATTACTGACTGTCCCATCGGTGTGACTTTAGTTGTCATCAGGATCTCCGTCCTTGTCTTTTCTGTCAGGCAACACTATAATTTTGCTCATCGGTAATGCTGTGTATTAACTCATCGGGTAAACCTATGACTTTTTCTCTTTTAGTCTGTCCATCGATGTGCACTTCGTTGGTGTATACAGTCACTTAGTGAATACTTGACTTATATACATTACTGATAGCATAGCCTTTGATTCATTAGTTCTTTGAAGTCTTTGGTAGTATTTCCATGAACATACATATTATATCAAGTTGACATCAATGATAATACAATGCATTTAACTAATTTAATGCCTTGCATGATCATCAACTAAACATCTTCAAACATTCAATCAGTTACATGTCATCAAATATAACCAAATCTATCAGACATATATCTCAAGAGAATGTACTAGTTATGGATAAGTTCCTTATCCATTGGGTAAACTCCTAAGTACAATACTGAAAACTAAAACAAACCTATTGGTATAGACTCTGTTAGGGATTTTCATTGTATGAACCACAGTGATTGAAATGACTACTTGAACACCATGCCTTCTAATACTGATTCAGAGACAAGAAAAGCCTAATTGCTAAGGACTGGATAAGGTCCTTCTTCGTTTTTGAGCTCCACATATACTCAGGCAGGTTTTACC
>MU228250.1:5490752-5533304 GCA_018584345.1 Thuja plicata | reverse complement strand
TAATAGGGGGCTCAAATCTGAACTGGAAGTAGTATGTCAGCTTTGCAAGACAATGCAAAAATAAATTTGTCAAAAGAATCAACCGGCCAAAAGTTATTCACTGGCAAAGTAGGGCATTTGGATTTTCGGGAAAACACACTGTAGAACTGAATACACTTTGTGAAAATTGCAAATGGAGTGAGCCTGGAAACTTGGTTAAACGGATTGGTAGGAGTCTATAAATTTTTAGGTAGGTACAATCCTATGTTTACAATATGAGGGATAACTCAAATATCCAAAATGTTCACCCGGGTACAGACTTTCAAGACCTCAAAGTAGGTCACCAATTCTGAACTTGAAAACATAGAAAATCAGAATTAATCACTATCAGAACGGTTCTTGAAAAATTGTCATCTGATTTCACAAAGATCTGCAGACTGGAAAATATGGAGTGTGTGACCAATGGAACACAGTACAAAAGGAATTTTCTCAATTGGGTGAATTGGTCAAAATTTATAACATGTCAAACTGGGCTATTTAGATTTCTAGGCAAAACAAAAATGCAGACAGTTCTGAGCAACCAATTTTGGGAAGTATGAAAACTTATCAAACGGATTCGGAATGACCTGAGGTTTAAAACATAAGTTCTCTGATATGCATGGAAAACATTCCCAAAGTGGCGAACTATGAAACTCAACAGGGTGTAAGATACTCAGAGGCAAAGTAGGCTCCGGACAGCAAATTGACAATAAGCAAAGTGCAGAATTAGGTGACCCCCTCAAAATGACTACTCCCTAAACATGTCAGAACTGAAACTCAGGAGCTGGGACCCACTGCATATGTCAAATGAAAGGCATTAAAGCCTCTTCCAAATTTGTATCTCATGAAAATTATCCGGGCACGTTTTTCAATTACTCCAACTGAGTCTTCTTACACAATTTTAAAGGGTATTCACTTTTGCTTGTCTGAAAAATTTAACATGGTCACTCAAAATTTGTTCCAAATTTAGGAGTACCAACAGACTCAAAGCCGTAAACATAAATATCTTATATCACACACTCCTTATAGTATCCTTTCATAGATAATCTAGTAGAATCAATGTAACATCTAAAGCATTTTAATTTGATCTAAGATCAAATACCCTTGGAATACACATATGTATAAGCAAAACTCATACAATAATCTAGAAAACTTACAACTCAAAAGATAACACAAAGTAGAGACTTAAAATATGAGAATACCAAATTTAAGTGTGATGAAATCTAGTTTCTGCATCAATATGACAAGGGAATACAAAATAAGACAATATGAAAAAGATCATACAAGTTTCAATTCTATCTTAATATAGTCTGAACCACATCTACTGTATCCTAGAGTGGAAACAAATATAAGCCTAAATATTTTACAATATTCTCCAAATTCCCCCAGCCCTTACTAAATGGTCTTGAAAATCCCTTTATAGGAACAAGAATGCAAGAAGATTCAGACCATTTAGAGTTAGCGTTTACAACCAATCATGTCAAGAATTTAAGACATTCAATTTTGTGATCAAGTTGAAACCTAATCTTTCTCTTCAATCTATGCAAATCTGATCTAAAATCAATTTCCATTGTCCATGGATGTGAGCGCAATACCCTGAGGTGCAAGAAATTCCAAGCCACGATGCATATAGTAGCTGAACATAATTGTAAAGAGACCACGCATCGCTATATGAATTTATCTATATGATTTAAAAACCTCTATCTATTAAGTTGAGTCTCTAATGTATCTCGCCATATCATGTTTCAATTGCTACATTGTCCAACAATTGTGCAAATATCGATCCACAAGATTAGATTAGTTCATTAATGGATCTAAGAAAATATCTGAATCCACCATGACAAAACCCTCTGAGAATAGATTTTAAATATTCGAAATTCAGTTATAACAGTCACAGGTGGCACAGAAAGAGACTTGTATGGTTGAGATCAAGTCTCAACATAAGTTTAAAACACAGCCATGGATTCCATTTTAGTTATCCAGGCACTCAGATCAAATCCTTCCAGGTGTCACCCCATCGCAATGGCTTGAATGTTAAATCTCAGGAAACTTTTCTTTAAGGCTTTGCACTGACCATTAGATCTTTTCAAAACTAATAGCCTTTTACTTTTATTACCTTATCACTAATCTGGACCCACCGGGAAACATGGCACAAGGGTGCAATGCCTTGATGATTAATTTGATTGCATCTTGAGGTTAAGTCAAATCACCCACCATAGATCTTCCTAAAACTTTATGTCCTTTTAAACGCCCCTTGAAAAACTGGGGACCATGATGTCACAAATTTCCAGGTGTCACTTAGGCACAATGACTTAATGGTTAACTACCTTCATCTTTGTTTTTAGGCAATGCGCTGACCGTCAGATATAAATCACACTTTGAATTTACCCTTAACTAGCCTTTAACTCTAAACAATCAAATTTCCTTTATCTCCAAGTCGCTGAATAAATTATTTAACCTGAGTCATATTCAGAGATCAAGCGCACACCACATGATCTGAAAGATATCAATGGTCCTCGCTAGATCTTTGAAAGAAAGAAAGACTTTGAATTTTATCTGGGGATCTAGCCCTAGCCATAAATCATTATCCTTATCAATGGTTTAGATTTTACCTCTGCAAAACCTTCTTGACTTTACTTGACTCAAGTTCCATTTGGAGGTCACATGACTAAAGAGATCTCCAAGTCACCAGATATATGACTTAACCCTAATTTTATTCTGAGATCACGCGCTAGCCCTAGATCTTGATCTCAATCAATGATCAATGTTGAAACTCTGAATGCATTTATACTTGACCAAGATTAGGAGACAACCCTTGATCTTTCTCTATATCAACAGCTCACACTGAATCTCAAGATCTTTGACTTAACTTTGCTTTCATTCTGAGATTTAGAGATAAGATTATCTATGAATCTCGCATTAAAATTGACTTGACTTGGATCAACCATAGTTAGATCTAGAGATTGGGAGATAAACCAAATTGCCAAGTCACTGAAATATTTCTTAACCCTTGAGTCTATTCGGAGATTTAGCACATACCACATAATCAAAACTACATCGATGTTCCTCGTCAGATCTATGAATAAAAAGATTGACCTTGACTTTGTCTAGCGATTCAGTGCCAACCACACATCTGAATCTTGATCAATGGCCTACACATAATCTCTCAATCCTTAAAGAATATTCAATCTCATTACGAGATTAAGAGATATAGGCCATGCCAATTTTCTAGATATAGGGGACTATTCCATCATGATTATGAGATCAAGAGATAAAGGCAAGGATAAAAACATGCACATGGGTAAATAAGTCTTTAGTGACATGAAAAAGTAACTTGAAAATATAAGGTATCACAAAGACTTAGGGATTTTCAAAGAATTTCCTCAAAAATAGGTAAGGGTTAAGGACAGAGACTAGGAAAAATTGCAGAGATAAGAGCAAAGACATGGAAAAATGTAAAAAAATTGAATAGGTCTAACAGACTAAACAACCAAATTACCAAACTTTGATAAATCATTCATAGCTAACTCAAATCAATATGTGAATCTATTTAAGTTGACATAGATCAACTAAAAACATCAGTAAAATTATCTATACCTTTTCAACATCTGATCTTCAATATATTATCTATACCAAAGTAATCTTCTCATTGAACATCTTAGGAACACACATGAACATTTTCACAAATAGTAGGAATATGTTGACATCAATGACAAAACATTAAGTTTCCATAAAATATATGCACAATAATCAACAATATCTCAACAATCTCCCCCTTTGGCATTGATGGAAACATATGATGTGAAAATCAAATCAATGCACAAAGAAACAATATCAACAGTACTACCAAAAATATCCACAATATCTTTCAAAGTGTCTCTAACAATATTTATCCCAGAATACTAGTTTTTTACATGAATTTCTTGTTAGAATAACTGAGAGGGGGGGGGGGGGGGGGGAATCNGGGGGGGGGGGGGGGGGGTGTGAATCAGTGGCCTTAAAATAATTCCAAAAATCCAACCAAAACTTATATCTCAAATATAATATGCAATAATTCTAACAAATATAAACTGCTCGGTAAGATATACTGTTTATCTTTTCTATACTTTACTGAGTAACAACAAATAAAATTAGAGTTAACTGAGAAATCTAGTATCACTAATGTGTAAAGAAAAATATCAATGCAATGAAAGAAATACACATTTGACACATAGATTTTAACGTGGAAACCCTGTTAAGGGAAAAACCACTTGGGACTCGTAACCCAAAATTTTCACTCTTCTGAAGTGAGCTTGGTGAAGAGCCAACCATGTTAAAGGTTACAACACACTATTAAGTGTGACCTTATTAGAGGATTTAAAACTAACAGTGTATCTTTTGACCTTGCACTCACTATGCTCTCAACAAGAAAACCTTTTGATACTCTTGAGTATCTCAATATAATAAGGACTGTTAAATCCCACTCGGTTAAGAGATTTTCTGAATCAATGGTTAAAATGATATAGTAAATGATATATTCAAAATACAAATTTAACTTGCAGATATTTAGATTTATTGTTAGTCTAATAATACCTCTCTAATCAATATGCTCTTCAATTCCTTTTCTCTCTTACTTTCTTCCTTCTTCTTGGTGAATGCTCTATCCTCTGTTGCTCTGTGTCTGTAGAATTCCTTGGCTCTGTTCTTTAACCTGTATGATCAGATCTACATGAAGAGTTCTATTTTCACCAAAATTATACTCAACATTCCTCTTTTTCCAATGAATTACTTGTCTCTTTATATAAACATGATTAGCTACTCAATCTCCTTGTTTTTATCATAGATCACTTCTTGATCTCTAAAACTTGCCATTCTTTGCTTTATCCCATAAAGCTCTTCTTTAGTTTTATTCCGTAGATCTCTCCTTGATAACTATGCTTTAAATCTCTTCCATTCTTTGGTTTAATTGATCATTATGAGTAAAGCAATCAATCAGTCAATCCCTAAATATAACTCTTGACAACTAAGTGTTTTTTCATTCTTTAACTTCAGTTATAATCGGTCATCAACTCTAGTTAGCTTGGTCATTGAATTCAGTTGTGCTCAGTGACAAATTCAATTATGATAGGGAAATAGTTCTTACTTGGTAATACTTTCTCAATTACTGCGGTGATTAGTATACACTATGAAATGCTTGGTGTTTACTATCCGTCAGTGTGCACCGTCAGTGTGTACTGTCACTCGGTGTATACAAATTTTTTATGTTTTACTGAATACATAAACTTTGTCTCTTTGGTCTCTTCAAGTCTATGACAACATGTGTATGAACAATCAGATTATATCAAGTTGAAATCAATGACAATACAATACATTAACTTATTTAATGTCTTGCATTCACTTTTGCTGCTCAGTGATCATCAAATTATCATCTTCAAACATTCAATTAGTTATATTTCATCATCTCTCCCCCTTTGACATCAATAAAAAAGGCACATGTAAGCACTAATTCATAGAGGCCAAAAATTTTAAAAACTCCTCAACCACAAACTATGCTACTCCCCCTAAGGAGTAGCCACCAAAAAAATCAATCTAGAATATTGATAATCTATGTAAGCACACTGGACTAATGTAATTCAATGCATCTCTAGCTTTGATAATGAGGGAAAATCACCCCAAGGACACCTCATAGATAGTCAAAAGTATCCTTTAGAAAGGGTTTCATGAAAATATATGCAATATAATCTTTTATAGATACATACTCCAATCTAACTTTTTTCTCACTGACCTTATCTCTCAATTTAATATAAATATGCTTTGTCTTTGAATGTAACATAGGGTTCTTTGAAATATTGATAACACTTTAATTGTCAAAATGGATAGTAATAGGCTCAACAATACTCACTCTGATATCTTTCAACATTTTCTCCATCCATATCACTTGTGTATAGTTAATAGTAGCAACAACATATTCAGCTTAAGCAATAGATTGTGAAATATAATTTTGTTTCTTACTTTCCCAAGAGACTAATCTCTTACCCAAAAATAATTCTCCACCACTTGTGCTCTTTCTATCATCCACATTACCTTCCCAATCTATATTAGTAAATGTACTCAATAGAAAATCATCATCCTTTCCATACAATTATCTATAATCAACCATCCCTTTCAAGTATCTAAATATTCTCCTAACAACAACAACATGCGACTCCTTCGGTTTTTCTTGAAATATAGCAACAATGCAAACATCATTCATAATATATGGTCTAGTTCGTGTCAAGTATAGTAAGCCACCGATCATAGATCAGTATCTTGTCTAATTAGCATAAGGTGTATCATCAAATTTTGTCAATTTGCAACAAGTAATCATAGGATTACCAATAGGTTTTGAATCATCCTTACCAAATTTCTTCAATAGTTCTTTCACATACTTGGACTAAGATAAGAAAATACCTTTATTAGTTTGTGTAATTTGCAGGTCAAGAAATTTTTTTATCTCACCTATCATGGACATCTCAATTTTTTTTTGTATCTCATTAGAAAATTCCTTACTCAACTTGTCATTTCCACCAAAATTAATTGATGACATTAATTTTCCAATAGTATGCAAACAACACTTTTGGTAAGAATACACCGAAAGACAGGACAAAGAGAAAACCAAAAATTAGATATAAAGAGATCACCAAAAATGACTAAGTACAGAGAGAACCGTCAACACAACTTTGTGTGTAGACAAAAAATGCAAGCTCAGAAGGATAAAGAGGAACCTGAAAGAGGAACTTGACATGCAGGATACAGTGCAAATTGAGAGATAGTTAAAGAGAAAACCAAGAGAACAAAACCAAAAGACAGTCAACTGATTTCAGAGCATAACCGACCGTCATAAATCGAGAGTCAGTTGTAGCGCGCAAAAAGTGGATCCGACTTCCATGTCACATAAAGCAGTCTTAATTTATTTATAGAATCTTGATTTATTTTTAAATCCATTTCTTTAGGGACAAGAAACAAAAATGTAAGTTCTTTAATCAGTCTAACTGATTTAAAACACAGACTAGGAGATCTAGGTAAAAGTTATAAACCTGATCTTAGAGTTAACATTTTTTTTTGTGAAACTTGATGATATCAATCCATATTATAAATAGATGATGCAATCATTCATTATACATGTGTGAATATAGAAGAGAGGATGAATGAAGCCTATGAGCACATCTATGGATCAGATTTTAAGTTTCAAGAACCAGAACAACAAAAGGTGAATTTGGTTAGCAAGAACCAAGAACAGAGGCTACCGAGAATCAAAGGTATTATTCAATCACATTAGGTGATAATATTATTCATGTAAAATTAAATGGATCTGTATCAGCAATAGGAGATTGCATTTACCAGGTCAAATTGTAATTTTCTATCATTCTAACAAGTGGAGCAAAGTGTAAAAATCCTTTCAAGGAAGGTGGATTAAACAGTCCAACTATAAATATCTTAACCGAGTGCACACTCAACAATGTTACTAAAGATCTCAACTGAGCAGACATTAACAGGTCTCCACAGATACTCTTAAGTGGGTAGATCATAAGAAGTGATCAAATTGTAAGCCTTAACTGGCTCCTTCCAATCTCCAGATAGTGAAGATTTTGTGGGTGCCATCCCCACTATAGTTTTTACTTCCTAATAGGAGTTTTCTATGATATCATATCATGTGTTAAGTGTTAATTAATTTCATGAATGTTTCTATGAATGTTCACATGTATTTTAAATTTATAAATTGATATAACTCACATCAGGATAGTATAGATCAGATGAATGGATATATAATTGATTACACAAAGGTTAATTGATTAAAGGATACAAAAGTTTTAGAGGTACTAATTCACCCCTCCCCTCTCAATACACACTTCCCACTAATTCCAACAATTGGTATCAAAGCTAAGTCTCTTCTTTGGAAAAGCTTAAAGGCTTAAGAGAAAAGATCATACAATGGAGAAGTACAAACTTGACATGAATATTGAAAATAAGAAGCTAGAAATTCACATGTTTTGTGAACAGTATAAAGAAGCTAGAATCAACATGAGACAACTGTTAGATGAAATAAAGATTATGGCATCTTTCTATAATGAGATAGATTATTATGAGCAAGAGATACTAGATTTCTTTGAGTCTTTAGGATCAACTACAAGCAAAGCATCAGATACATCAGAAGAAAGCACCACAAGCCTAAATGAAATCAATCTACATCTGGATGGACAAGTTAAATCTCTGCAAATCAGTCAAGAGACATAGATGGTAAGGATGATTGATGTCATGAATAATGCTAGAAAAGCTGAGCAAGAAATAACACTAGCTATTAATGATATAAGAAAGACTACAGAAAAGATAAAATAAAAAGAGTCTGAAATACAAAGACTTACAGAGCATCACCATGAGATTACAAATTGGATTATTCTTACGAGTCAAGAGGCAAACATAATAAATGTTGAACTCATTGAAAGGATAGAAGATATTCATGAGCTAAGGGATGAGAATGAAAAGTTGAAACATGAAATAAGAATTTAGCAGCAACATACGTAAATTATCAAGAAAGCTGAAGAAAGCAATAAAAGAATGGATGATTTTCTTGAAGGACAATGAAGAGTCAACAACAACACCAGTCTAGGTTTTACCGAGAATGGAGAATCATCAAATCAAACTGATCCAAAGAATGTCTATACAAATTCAAGACCAAGAAATCTTACACGCAATCACTATGGAAAGCAAGGCCATACATCAAATGTATGCAGAGGAAAAATGAAAGCTATTCCTAAATCTACAACTTCATTCATAGGATTTTGTTATAAATGTAACAAGAAAGGACATAAAGCATATGAATGTAAGTCTGAGATGAAACAACCAAAGAAAGAAACCTACATGGACAAATACTATCCTACTTGAAAAATGAATGGGCACACAACTTTTGAATGCTGGAAAAAGACAAGGCAAGCATGGAAGCCTAAAGATCTAGAAACTCCCTATCAACCAAAAAGAGTCGGTAACTAGTATGTATGGGATTAAAAAACTTGGAAAAATTGTATAGCATGTGGAACATTTGGTCACATTGCTGCAAATTGTATGAGATAGTAGACTAGAAAGTCTAGAGGCTGGACTAACCCTAGAATGACATGCTTACACTGTCATAAAGTTGGTCATCTTAAGAAAGGCTACAGAGACCAAATGATAGAGACCAACACATATCCCAATGGAAACACCATTGAAGACATCCAGAGGGTAAGAGACAAAATGTGGAGAAAATCTTCAAACAATGATGAAGGTGGATCGAGAAATATAAATGGTGACACCCCATCCAATGGATCTAGTGACATCACCACCCCCACCTAAGCAGAACAAGTAAGTATGGAACTGCAATACCCCAAGTTATTGTTTTACATCAGTTCCATATTATGTTGATAAAATGCCAAATTAGCATAAGTAAAGATGCATCATGGTATTACTTGTTAAAATATATGATAACTATGTTATCGGGCATACATACCAAAATCCATCGGTACACACTCAAATATGAGACTACCTACACTTACTGAGAAGTGTCGGTTAAAAGCAAAGTTTCTAGTGTAAACCAAGCCTCGTCAATAACCGAGCAAAGTGAACAAGTTGTTTGCAACACTGAAACCCGTCAGTAAAAGCAAGAGGTATACCGACCACCCCAAAACTTCATGTTGTCACCAAAGGAAAGTTGAATTCTTAACTGGCGAACACCATCGTCACACACTGAGGAGTTGTTAAGCATTAATGACCTACTTTTTAGGGAAAACAACTATAAAAGGGTGACAGAACAAACTCATTGTTCACCATGACCAGAGTAGAGCGATGAGAGTGATTTTTGAGTAGATTGTGATAGAATCACAAAGCAACATCAACTCAACCACTAGCACTCCAAAGAAGATTAGAAACAACACTTGGTGTATACAGTAAGTTCTACGACAACCGACAACTTTATTTCATAGAAATCCCTAAATCTGAAAATGGCTACAACCTCAAGAAATATGAAATCGAAGAACACCAAGAAGGATGAGTTCAAGCTCATCAAGAATTTGGCATGTGAGGAAACACACTAAAAGATTCACCCTGAGGTTTCCTCACAACTCGATGATGCTGGAGAATTCTCTCAAATACTAGCTAGGGTTTTTCTCATCGAGGACATTCGAGCATTTATACACTACAAGATTGTAGAAATAGGTGATTCAGAGGTTGAACAAGCTTACAAGAAGTTGTGTAATGAAGATGGAACTTTGAAAGGTGAGAATAAACATATAGAAGTGAAAGGGCTCACTAATTCCCTGTTATTCCTGAAAGTCTTCAAAATTGAGTGGATTCGGTTAGTACTGAGATGAATGCACAATCAAAAACTTTGGCTGGATGAACCGAAGATGATAAATTGAGATGTTATCCATGCAGTCACTGGTTACCCTATAACTAAGAAGGTAAAAGCATTAAAGCACCCACCAAAATCTGAGACTGAAAAGATAACAGAAGCCAAATGGGATGGCAGAGGATTGAAGGTTTCCACCATTACCGATGATGAGATGAAATTCAATGCATGAATTCTAGGCTACAAATTATTTCAAGCCAGCAGGATGAACAACATAGCATCTGGTGCAGTACACACAACTTACAAGATTGTGAAGAAGGGAACACAGTTGGACTTATCCAAACTTCTATTGAACCAGTTAGAAGATAATTCGAAGACTATTAGGAATGCGAAGTAAAACACATGTAAGTTTGGCTCACTCATAATATGCATTTTCTTTTACTTTCAAGAAACATTCCCATCGGTAGGAAATGTGAAATGGGATAGCACAAAAGCGGTCACCATGCAGATCAGTGAACACATAACGTCACTGGGAGATAATTTTGAGACAGTCATGGATGAATAATTTAATGTATTCAAAGACTGAATGCAGAAAAGGGAAAGGATCCCCAAGAAACTCATTGAGAAGTATAAATATGAAATATGTTTCATGGTTGATACAGACAACACATATATCAAACCTATTGTACCAAGGACAACATGGCTTCAACCACTAGAACATGTGATAAATATAGACCAAGCATCTAAAGCAATTGATACCTTGTTAAATGAACCACTAGATAAGAAAAAACCCAAGTTTGGAATATGAGGAGGCCAAAACAAGAATAAAATCTGGCCTGGTTGTTAAGAAAATTGTCAGGAAAAGGACAAGATGGTCAAGAACCTTAAGAAGATACTATCGGCAATAGAGGAAGAAATCAGGTAGGAGGAAGAAAATGAAAAGGAGGAAGAAATTGAAGGACAACTACCTATCAGTGAAGCTAAAGAAAAGAATGACTCCGAGGCCACAGAGTCAGATTCACCACCTCCTCCACCAATGAAGAAGCCAAGGGCCACAACTTCTTCTAGAAATATAAGCCAAACATCTAATGATTCAACTCCTTCAGCTTTGAAGAAAGGAAAAGTAAGAACATAAAAGAGGAAAGAAACCACACCGAAGAGAGGGAAAAAAATAATAATAAGGAAGCTTATCAGAACCTGAGAAGATATTGAAGACACCGAGCAAGATGAAGCTGTAGAGGCAAAAAATGTCAAGGTTAAAGCTCTAGAAACTATTGATGACATTTGTAAATCTATTGCAAATTCAGGATCTTTTACAGATTATAATATTAGAAGATGGTTGAAAATAGATCTAGAAGATAAGAACAAAGTTGAAGAAGACATCATAGAAAAGATGTACAAGTTCAAATATGTACCGATTAAGTTTGAAAGCAATAATGTACCAAGGGAACTCTTAGACAGACTATACTCAAGATGGATATTTTCTTTGAAGAGTGAGAAGGAAATAAGAGAAAGAATACTTGTTACTCTCATGCCTTTTGAATCAAAGAAGGAAGAAATTGATGAAATGATGGAGAAACACAAAAAGAAGTTCTCACCGAAGTTGAGAGCCTACAAATTTCTTGAAGGGAAGCTTATAGAGATTGAACAAGAAAGCCATAAGAAATGGTGTAAATTTCTAAATAGACCTACTGAGGAAGAAAGCCTTGAGAAAGACCTACAAAAAAAAGATGTTGATAAGGAAACTCAAGAACAAATCTTAATAAAAGATATAGAAGACGATACATCTGTTGAGTTAGACAAGGAAGAAGAAGACACAACCGACAACAAAAATATGGATGTTGCAGACGAGTCATGGCCTGACACTATAAAGGAAAACATTGTGGATAACACTATCATTGAAATTACTGATGATCTAGCAGAGGAATTTAATAAAGATGAAGATGTCAATGTTACCAAGGACACAACTGATGAATAGGACACAACAGTTTATACTGCACAGGAAAACATACCAGGAAACATGCTAATATTGATACAAGCTATCAATATTCTACAAGAAAAAGAGAAGTCACTTGAAAAATATACTCCCGAGGATGTAGGGGAAGAGGAAAATAAAGACAACACCGATGATCAGAAAGACATCGGAGACACTCACACAGTAACCGATACTGACAAGGTTACATGAGGAGATTCAAAGCAGGAAGATGGAGACACAACGGAGAAGGATGCACATGAAAAGATAGATGAAGTGTATAAGGACACCGATGAAGGAGATAAACCTAAACATGGTACTCCTAAGGAAATCGACAAAGTTACTACCAAAAATGTGAAGGTTAATGTGGAGACATCTACATAAAATTGAGAAGATGAAATCAGATAAAAGAAGTAAAAAGAAGCACAACAAGTAACTTCATCAAGCACAACAGACAAAGCCAAAAAATGGCAATGGTACTACACTCAAGTTCTACACAAAAGAAGAAGAATAAATCCAAGAAGACTAAGTTGGAGGTCACTTTGGATGAAATCATTGAGATACCAAAGTATGACCCAACTACACTTGATTATGAAGCATCACAAGAATACGGTGAAATATGCCAAATGAAGGCATTACAGGAGAAGCTGAGGAACCAACACCGAGACTCCATGGTATTGGAAACAACTAGGGACATCTTTCACTATATTGTACCTGATGTTGATATTGATAAAAATAAACCAATTCTTGATCAATTAGCCACTCTCACCAAAGAAATTACCACTCAGAACATTGATGTAGAGAAGGCAATAGAAGAGAGAGCAGAGCAAAAGTACCAGCAGAAACTCATTGAGAAAATTATCCAAGAAGTGGCACTCAACAAGGTAAAGCTTTCATAATTCATTACTGAATTAGATCCAATTATAACTGAAGCTATTTCCTTGATTCAACAACTAAGCACATTGGAAGATTTCACTAAAGAGAATAGTGACAACATAGAAAAGTTAGATACATATCTAGCTAAAAGTGCTCAAAGCTTAACCACCAATGGAAACAATGCACTAAAGCTGCATTATGACAAAATCATTGAGATCAAAAGGTTTAGGCAAGAACTGTGGGAAGCAGAGACACACTTCAGGGAAGAAGTCACCAAGCTCCAAGCTCAACTTCTACCAAATCTAACTCTACTTCAACAACATATCAGTTCAACAAGCCAACTGATAGCAACCCCTGAGATGTCTATAGAAGACAACATCTATGATATGCAATCCAAGATCACACTTGAGCACATGGCTCTGGAGAACTTAAAGGAACAATGGGAGAAAATGATGGAATACATGAAGTCTTCACACTCCCACATTTTTGATAAGCTATAAGGTATAGAAATTTGCCCTTAATATCAAAAAAGGGGGAAAATTATATGTATTCAGATGGGAAAATGATATATGGAAAATGTATATGTATATTCATATGGGAAAACTGATATGTATAGATAGGCAGGCACTATACAATACTACCAAAAATAATGACATATTGACATATACATAGGGGGAGTCATGAAATGACTAAGGATTATATATGTTGTACATACTTAACATTTTGTTAGTATTTTGCACATTTTAATTTTTGATACTAATGTCAAAGGGGGAGATTGATGACATTAATTTTCCATTAGTATACAAACAACACTTTTGGTAAGCATACACCAAAAGACAGGACAAAGAGAAAATAGAAAATCAGATATAAAGAGATCACCGAAAATGATGGACAACACAACTTTGTGTGTACACCAAAAATATAAAGTTAGAAGGATAAAGAGGAACTCAACAGAGGAACCCGACGTGCAAGATACAGTGCAAACCAAGAGACAGTTAAAGAGAAAACTGAGAGAACAAAACTGGATCTGAATTCCATGTTAGATAAATCAGTCTTATTCTATTTATAGAATCTTGATTTTTTTTAAATCCATTTCTTTAGGGAAAAGAAACAAAAATGTAAGTTATTTAATCAGTCTAACTGATTTAAAACACATAGACTAGGAGATCTAGGTAAAATTTCTAAACCTGATCTTAGAGTTAACATTCTTTTTTGTGAAACTTGATGATGTCAATCCATATTATAAATAGATGATGCAATCATTCATTATACAGGTGTGAATATAGAAGAGATGATGAATGAAGCCTATGAGCACATCTATGGAACAGATTGAAAGTTTCAAGAACCATAACAACAAAAGGTGAATTTGGTTAGCAAGAACCAAGAACAGAGGCTACTGAGAATCAGAGTTATTATTCAATCACATTAGTTGATAATATTTTTCATGTAAACTTAAATAGATCTGTATCAACAATAGGAGATTGCATTTACCAGGTTAAATTGTAATTTTCTATGATTCTAGCAAGTGGAGCAAACTGTAAAAATCCTTTCAAGGAAGGTGGATTTAACAGTCCAACTATAAATCTCTTAACCAAGTGCACACTCAACAGTGTTGCTAAAGCTCTTAACCGAGTAGAATTTAACAGGTCTCCACAAATACTCTTAAGTGGGTAGATCATCATAAGTGATCAAATTGTAAGCCTTAACAGGCTCCTTCCAATGTGTAGATAGTGAAGATTTTGTGGGTTCCATCCCCACCGCAATTTTTACTTCCTAACAGGAGTTTTCTATGATAACATATCATGTGTTATGTGTTAATTACATTCATGAATGTTTCTATGAATGTTCACATGTATGTTAAGTTTATAAATTTATATAACTCACATCAAGATAATATAGATCAGATGAATGGATATACAATTGATTACACAAAGGTTAATTGATTAAATGATAAATTTTTTTTAGAGGTACTGATTCATCCCTCCCCTCTCAATGCACACTTCCCATGAATTCCAACAGTAATATCATCCACAAAGACTTCAATTATTAAAATGTTATTAGGATCAACTTTATAGTACAAATTACTATTAGTAGTACCTTTATTGAAACCAAGTGTCAGTAAATACCTATCTAACCTTTCATACCAAGCTCTAGATGCTTGTTTCAATCCATATAATGCTTTCTTCAATCATAAAATCATGTCATCTCCATTGGTCAAAGGAAATCCATTAGGATTCTCAATGTAAACTTCCTCTTCCGATTCTTCATTCAATAATGCAGACTTAACATCAATTTGATATACCTTAAAATATTTTTAAGTAACATATGCAAGAACCATCCTAATAGCTTCCATTCTAAAAATAGGAGAAAAAGTCTCCTAAAAAATGATCCCTTCCATTTGTGAGTATCCCTTGCAAAAAATTCTGGCTTTTTCCCAAACCACTTCACCATATTCATTCAATTTGTTTCTGAATACCCATTTAGTACCGATCACATTTTTGTTTTTAGGTCTGGGAACAAGAATCCACATTTTATTTTTCTTAATCTGTTCCAATTCTTCTTCAATAGATTTAACCCAATTTTCATCTTTGCATGATTTATTAACATCTTTAGGTTCAATCTTTGAAATCAAACAAATTTCACTTGTATCAATTATTCCTATGGTCTGAACACCATGATTCCTATCACAAATGATTTGATTTTCTGAATGATTTAAATTTACATACCTTGGAGTCTTGAAATTGTCTCTTGTAGCAGACTCTTGTGTTTCCACCTCTTCCTCATTTGCAATAGTTCAGTAGCACACCTAGCTCACCCCCCTTAGATTTATTTAATTATGGCATGTTCTGACTCTAGCCAATTCAAGAGTGTGTGTAGACCTTAGAAGGTCATTTTTTTTATTTCCCTAAGATGGATATGACTAGGTCAATCTATGACTAGATAGTTTGCTTAGGAGTTGTTTTGTGTGTCTTTCAAGGAGATGTTGCAGAGATGAGTCCTAGAGTGAAAAGAGTATTCAAATAGCTTAGGTTATATTTTTAATGTTTTTGAAATGGTTATATTTGATATGCAAACATTCAAAGATAAAACCTCAAAGGTTGTCTTAATATTGCAAAAGTTGTAAATTCTTGCCAAAGTTGTCAACTTGGCCAAAAAGTGCTAAAAATGGGAAAATATGGGAGAATGATTTTTGAGAGGATAAATAATGCATATAAATCATTAAAATACCTTATGTAATGCCACAAAAAGATACCAAGTCCTACTTGATAGGAAAAGCCAAAAAGACAAAAGTTGCTATGACAACTTTTGGAGTTTGCATGACAGTTTTGAAGAATATGTTGCAGATCAAGTTGGATGAATGAATGATGTTTTTCAATGCCTAAAATAATTATGGGAGGTTACTTAGGATGTGGAAAATATATCCAAAACTATGAGCAAGGATCTTTAATGAAAGAGAAGTATTTTGCATGAATGAGAATTTTGAGTTTTTGAAGAACACTGTTTTGGGGCTTTTTAGTTGCATGCATGTGAAGATAATCTTAGAAATATGTTTTAATGGTTTATATATGTCTTTAATGGTCTTTTGAAAGTTTCTCATTCATGTTGTGAGTTCATTAGAGATCATTCTCATATGTTGTAAAAGCTTTTTCAATTTCTAGTATGACAGTAGTACAATTTTGAGTTTTTGGTTACATGTAAGGCTAAATGGATTGAAACTAATGATATAACCTTGGATCCATGTTGAGAATTCCCATATAGACCTTTTTTAATTCATTGATAAATATAGAATTAGTTCATTTTTAGGTTTTAAAAATCATTTTCATTTAGAGAGTCTGTTGCCACTATTCATGCAGTCCATGAAAATGCTCTTGCCACTCCCATTCCCACCATAGGAATTTTGTGGGTTTTTATATATGGGAGTGGACTTTTATATTATGTTGTGTGTAGGAGGAGGGGCCCCAGAAACTAGTTTTTCTAGCATTGCCATGATGCCCTAGGCGAGTTGATAGCACCCGACTAGGCAACATTAGAGGTTAAAAGCAAAAGGCAGTGGTTGAATGCATTGAAAGCTTCAATCCAAAATTGGAAGAAGTTAGGGGTGTGTGTGAAGGATCAAAACCCAAAAAGAGGGCTTCCAAAGTGGAGTATTTCTATAGTTTTGAAGTGACCCTAGAGAAGACAGTCTAAAACAACTTGAAACCCTATTATTAGACCAAGTTGTGACTTTCCAGTGTACGAACAACTTGAGGAGTTGTGACCTTGAAAATATTGTAGGTCTCCATAGAGGGTATCTAAATATCAAATTCATTTATCACCTTGTTAAGGATATTTTGGAGTTAAAGGGAGAAAACTTCTCAAATAGGGGTAATTCTATTAGCCCTATTTGGGACAACACAAACATTTTTGAGAGTTTGGGTCACTAAACTCAATTGATTTGTAATCAAAAGATGGAATGGGATTGAATAACATCTTAATACATCCCCCATTCACTATGAAGCAAGAAGAAACCATTTTGTGTGAATATGCAAAATGGGCAACAAGGTAAAACCTTTGGTTTAGTAGGCAATTAAGTTGGTGTAACTAGGTGGGGCATTGTGAAGGATAGGATTGTGATCCTATACAGGGTAGGGTATCTAAGTGAATGCTAATAGGCTAGGAGAAAGCTTAAGGAATTCCTTATAGCCAATAAGGAAGCCATAGCAACCCCATCCCTAAACACATCAAATTGGTATTAGAACCTAATTTGATTGGGCTTGTGGTAGATGTTCCAGCCAACAGTATTAATAGGTGAAAACAAAATGGTCAACATTGTAGAGCTTGTAAAGGAAGTGTTGTCAATCAGGATTGCACCTATAGCTGGATGTAGAATCTAGCCATCTTGTTGGAACATGGAAACATTCTCCTTGGTGGATGAGAGAATGAATCTTCGAGTTCTAGGTTGGTTCCTATTAGATTCAGGATATCACCTAATGCTGAATTTTATGGTTTTGGGAAAAGGGAGAAGGAGAACTAAAAAAAAACTAAATAAGAAAGGTGATACACCAAAGATGGATGCAATTTTTTCAAAATTGCAAGACTGTACCTACAAAACACACATTACTAAGTTCTACATTAGTTTTCACTTTTTAACACCTAGGATGACCGAGAGCTTACTATTAGGGTTTGATACCACTAATGGTGAAGATCTGATCAACAAATAGGTACTTTCTGCAAAAGGCTGATTCTTTATAAATCTAGAATAGGAATTTGAGAAATTCACTAATCTATATTTAAAAGAGAAGAAACACTTAATGCAAAAATTTAGAAGGATAGATAGCAAAACTCAGAAAAAGATGTATGAATAGAAAGCTCAGCTTTATTATCTCCAAAATCTGCAAAATGGTTACAAAATACAAAGGAAATGGAAAAGGAAGGATATGTTCACTAATACCTCCGAAATCCCCAAATTCTAAACCCCTACAATGAATAAGAAATTCAAATATATAGCCTCCAAGGCCAATTTCAAAAAAGAGATCCTCCCCTTAAAGGTGCTTCCAAATAGAAAGGTATCCCTAATTTTTAGCGTCAAATGGTGTCCCTAAGATATAGCCTCTAACAAGCCCTCTATTCTTTCAAAATCCCTAATTTTAAAGCATAATCCATGCCTAAAATCTAGCCCTATCACCATGAATAGTGCCCTAAATATTGGTTATAATAAAGGATATAAATCCTTTTTATAATGTTTTAACCAATATTTATTTTAATTTTGAATAGAATTCATAATATCCAACCTACACTATCTAACTTAAATAAATTAATCTCTAAGTCTAAGAAGAAGTAAGTGTAAGAGGGTCGACATGACCACTCTTCCCACTTGCTACAATATGTGAAAACAAAGGCAGTGAGGTGGTACTGTTTAAAAATTTGAGGCCTGCAGGATTGGACATATGCCTTAACGACATTCAATGCATACTCCAAAATCTCAAAACACTTGTAAATCTAGAACTTAGCGTTATTGCTTAGCTTCACAGGAAGAGATGAAACGCTAACTGCAAGAAAACTATGGTAAAATTTATGAATGGAGCTCGGGTTGACTGGTAATGGAGTTCTTTGTCTTTGATAGCTTACTCCCTAGGATCAAATCTAGACTGAGAGTTTGAAAAATGGAGGCTTAAGTGTTCTAACTGTAAGCTGGAGATTTGTTTGCTTGTTCTTTGAAATTTGACTATTGCTTAGGATTTGAACTTGTCTTTCAAACTGGAGTTCGATGCCATGGATATGGCACTGCCTTTACTCTGACTCCACCATGAAACTCGGGCTCTACTTCTAGTTGGTTCTCGGGCTCTACTTCTAGTTGGTTCTCGAGCTCCATTTGTGGGATCTATTATGTATCTTTTGCATGCCATATAATATGGTGCCTCTTTGCATGTATCCTAGGAACTCAAGCTTTCACTGCGGATGCATTTCTTAGAACATTAAGTTTAAACACCATAATATATGGCATTTGCATTTTGTTTAGGTAGCTTGGGATTATTGCATGTATCCAACACTTTAAGTGAAACAAAACTCAAGTTTATTGAGTGCTCATGATACTTTGAGTTGTTAGCTTTAAGACAGAGAGCTTGATCCCTTCCCATCGCGAGCTCTAGTTCAAACTGGAGTTTTCCAACCATTGATGTATTTGCTATTTTTACATAGCACTGCATGTATCTTTCTTGAACTCAGACCCAAGCATGACTACAAACTCGGGCTCTCTGCTTCATGACATGAATATGATGCTGTTTGTATCATTAAACCCTCGGTTGAACCCAGGTTCTATTATTTGATATCACCTTGACATCTTGAACTAGAGCTAGGGTTGTAAACTGGGTCTTCTCTCAACTGCAAGCTTGGGCTTAGTTTGGAGTGTGGCTGAAAGATATGGAGTTGTTTACTTGATCTTGAAGCTCAACCTCTTCCATCCATATCTTGAGATTTATTCACAACTCATGGTGTGCGAAATAACTCAAGCTTGGATTCCATCTCTAATCTTCAAGTTAAAAGATAAGTTATCTTCTTCCCTTCATTTTCTTTGTACTGTTGTTATTTTTTTAGAACATCTTTTGTATCTATGCTTTAACTATGTTGTTTTGTGCTGCCATTGTAGCATATAAATGAGCTTCTACTTGACTTCTATTCACTTTGCTTTGTACTGTTGTTATTTTTATAAGGTACCCATATGGCATTTTTGTACATAACTGCAGTCTTTTACATGTTTCTCCTTTCAAGTGTGATAGTACTATCATAAAAAACATGTTCTCTGGTTTTTTGAAGCAGAACTCCACATCTATCATCTAAAAACATATAATGATTTTCCTTTCCAACATGACCATAATGTTATATAAACTGCTCTCTTTTCGTTACTGAGAAAATTTCACACTTTCTAGTTTGAGAAACACCAAATGTTTTCAATGCATAATCATGCAAACATAAAACACTTCTGTCTGCAACTTTGAATTAAGTTGATATCACTATTTATACTGTATGCTGTCCCTTTTCTTTAATAGTAGCGACCGTAATGTAATAAGACATACATATCTCCTTACTGTTGCTGAGAAAATTTCACATTTCTAATTTGAAATAAACATATTACATGTTCAATCTACAACATGATCATAACATAAAAAAACTCCTACTGTTGAAAGCCAAGAGCATTTTCTTATTGATCTAAAAACATTGCATGCTCAATTTCCCATTTTTTCTTGTCTGAATATTTCTTTAAAGTATGCAGCTTCTGTGTAAGAAGTAATGTAAAAATACACTATTATGCATAATGTTATAAGAATCCTCACCCATAGGGTTCGGGCATGGGCTCATGACTCATATGAGCAATGCTCATAACTTGAAATTTATTATGCACATCTTGCCTTCTTGACTATAATTAGTGCATGCATTTGTACTCTCCAATCTTATTCAAACATGAACACTGTTACGACAACATGTTATTTGATGGATACATACTGTATTAATAACAGTATGTTTTAGATGATCACCTCCATATTACTGTTATTTCAATGCATTAGAATAGCAATATTCTTCATTATGTATTGTATCTTTTTTTTTTCTCGTCAGGCATATGGAATACTACAGTATTATTGATTCCTTAGTTGATTCAAAATCATAACATGAATATACCTTGTTTTTCCCCATTCTCATGAACATATGCATAAATAGATATCAATGCTAATGTGCATATTTTTTTTCTTTTAAGAGAATTAACCCATATTCTTTCCATTTACCTCTTTCTTTCTGAACAAATGTTGTACTCTGAATATATATGGCAGCACTATTTGATTTTAATCTTGAACATTAATGGTGACAACTTTTCCTTTTGAAAATCATTGCATATGTGGGTATTCATGCCTTATCCACTCATCAATTAAAACACACTATTATGACCTAGCATCTTTTATACAACATTGATATGAACATATAGTTCACAACAACAATACTAATATTTCATTTTGTATATTTCTTGTGTTATAGAAAAAATATCTTTGGTTTTCTTTTCTCATAGCTTTTATGCAGAAATGATAATGTTTACGACAACATGAGCTAAAGAACTTATGTGGTGTCAATTGATGACTGAACCTAATCTGTAACAACATTAGTGTCCTTTATTTTCTAAATCATCTTAGTGCATTGTTTCCAAAACAACATTATATGGTATCTCCTGCTTGCTTTGTATATTGACAAGGTACAAAGGTACAATGTTACCTTATTTAACCTACAAGTCTGCTTCTTTATTTTCTTTAACATCTTTCATTTAGGAACACTTCACATCATTTCATTTCACATGTATCTCTTATAACAGTATTGTTATTACTCTTTTTTGTCTTCTTTTTCTCTCCTGAACTTATGAACTCTTGCATCCTTAATCTATTGCAATTCGAGCATGGGTTCGTGACACCCACTGGATTTCTGCATTCCCCTTTCTTGCACACACCACTTACAACACATGTTAGATTAGTATTTTCAATCGGTTAGTCAATATCTATATGTAAATGTCATATGAAAATGGCATTTATGTATGGATGTTGGTTTTCTGGTTGGATTTACTAACCTAAGGTGTGGATGATCCAAAAAAGGTTTCTCAGGTACAAGACCCAAGTCCCTTTGATTCAGATTTTTCTATTCTTATAAATAGAAACTCCTGAACAATGGAGGGTAACAACTATATGCAGTAAAAGGTTTCATAACATTATTTCCCTTTGATACTTTATTTAGTTATTGCAGATGTGTACCTTATTATTGCATTGATGTTTACACAATTTATAGTACTGAACTGAAAGAGTTGATAATAATAGTATGTTGTTTATGTTTCATGAATTGCTTAGATCCAGTTGGACCTAACACCATTTTTTGCTCTCATGATGCATGTAAAAATACAAAAGAACTAGGATGAGATAAGGCAGAAGTCATGAGGACCTAGATGACACCATTACTCAACCCCAACATGCAGAAGACTAACCGACAATAATCATATGATAAGTCAATGCATGGGACCCCTACTCCATACTACTAGCATGCTTCTTTTTTACTTTTAGTACTATATATTTTCTCAAGGTTTTCAACTGAAAGATGTAACCTATAAAGGAATACTTGCTTATTGCATTCATTTTGAATGTTCAATGTAATGATCCATTTTTTGAATTTGAAAGTTTAAATTAGATCAATACTTAGAGAACAACATTAGTGTAAACATAAATGCAATAATAAGATATTTTGTCTTCAATATCTGAATAGTAGTTTGAAAGGATGTACCTTTATGCAAGTCTTTTCTCCTATTTTCTCCTATTTATAGTTGCTAGACTTCATGTATACTTTCTCTTTTGAATTTGAACAATTCTACAACTTTAAGATGACAACTATAAAATACATAATCCAATGTAAGATAACAATCAATTTATCAGTTTAGTGTGCAACTAAAATGATCAAATTTTTTGGCAACCTCTCAGGGGTGTTTTCCTACTGAACAAAATCAGAACAGTTTCCTTTTTCTTATCGGCTAGAGTCTTCAACCTTTAGGAACAACTGAACTTCTCAAACTGACAACCAACTGAAAACTGAAAGCTGAACCTATAACTGAAACTTCTGCTGATCAACACTTAGAGAAAACAATATCTATCCATGAACAACACCCTGCACTTCAATAATGCTATCTGAAGCTATGTTTATGATGTGATACAAAGGAATTTGTCCATGTATGATATGATGGACATAATTCAGACAATGGCAAATTCTGTCCAAAAATAGAAACAACTATAACAAAGGCAGAATGATCTTGAAAAGTGACCTCAGTTGTATGGTATAGGTGTGGGCATGATGTGTATTATTCATGTTTCATGTGATAGGTATGATGTCCATGCACATATCATGCAATTAATCTTGCTATTTATGTTCATTCTACCTTTAAAACTTAAAAACAAACTAACTGAAAAAAAACTTCTCTTCCCACCATGATCCAGCTATTGAGATATGCATTACTCATAATCAGGAATGCCAATAGATATTTGATTATGCATGGTGTGTATCTTCTTAATTTGACCATTGTGAGAATAGGAGTACCATCTATAACTAACTGAATGGAAACTAACTATGTGCAAAGAACTTATTCACACCAAACTAACCTCAAAAGAAATGCTTGAGGTAGATCCCATTAACTGGGATTTCTAACTCTTCTCCTTCAAGTGTAGACAAATGGAATGCATTACGTGGTGTGTTGGCTGTTATAACATACAAACCAGCCCATAGAGTATCAAATTTTGAAAGATTTCTTGGTTTTTTTTTTCAATCATCCCATTTTAAAACAATATCTCCTAGCTGGAAATTCTTGGGAGATGCCTTCTTATCAAATGATCTCTTCATTTGATCTTGATGAAGCTCAATTTTCTGCAATGCATCTCTCCTTTTCTCCTCTAACTCATTCAACTAAGCCAACCTTGCTACCATAGGTTCCTCATCAATCATGTCCAACTAATGCATGAAATCAAGTGCTGAAACTCAATTGAAATGGGTAATCTAGCTTCCTTATCGTAAACTAGAATGTAAGGAGACATTCCAGTTGACCTCTTTGGAGTTATTCTATCAGCCCAAAGTTCTGATTTCAACTTCTCATGCCAAGAACACTGGTTACCCTCTAGGGTCCTTTTTATGATCTAAATCAGGTTCTTGTTAGTGGATTCAACTTTCCCATTACCTTGTGGGTAATAATTTGATGATGTATTTAGGTACACTCCTTTGTTAAAAACCCATTCAACAACCTAATTTCTTGTAAATGCAAGTGCATTATCTGAAATGATTGAATCTGGTACCCCAAATCTACAAACCAAATCTTCATAGAAATTCAAAATAGTAGTTTCATTTGCCTCCTTGAGAGAAACTACTTCTTTCCACTTTCTAAAATAATCAATGGCTGTCAATACCCACTTATGACCTGCACTTGAAGGTGGGTTAAAGATACCAATAAAATCAAGACCCCATTTCATAAGTGGCTGGTCCACTTGAATAGGTTGCAAAGGCAGCGCTGCTAATTTCTCTTTTCCAACAAATATTGCACACTGTTTGCACTTCCTTACCTAGGAATGTGAATCCTTAAATATATTTGGCTAATAATAGCCTACTTTCATCATTTAAAGAGCAGTAGATCTTGGTGAGAAATGGCCTCCAACTGGCCCTTTATGGAACTCATGCAGAATATGATCAATCTAAGCTGGTTTAACGCATCTTAATAGAACACCTTGCAAATCCTTTTTAAAAATAATATTATTCAGTAAACAATAAGGAATGGATTGTAATCTGAAATACCTCTATTTTGATCTTTCCAATCCTTCAGGATGACATCATGTTTTCAAGAAGGTAACCATATCATCCACCCAATCATTCTGAGAATCTGGGATTGCAACTTGTTCATTATCTTCTACGGCCAAGACAATTTCAAAATCATTTTTTGGAGTGCTATCTCCATTTCCAGCAAGCTGTTCACATAAACCCTTACCTCTTACCAGCTTGGTAACTTTTATTTCAATGTCATATTCCATTGCCTTTGTGATCCAACCAACTCTTTTGGTGTTGAAGTCCTTATTCAGAAAAAACTCCTTGACAGAGGGATGTGCAACCATTAAATTTATCTTGTTGTTAGAAGGCATATGTCTGAATTTCTTCAAACTTCTAATTACAAAAAGTACATGCTTCTCAACAAATGAATAGTGCAGTTCATAGTCCTTTAGTCCTTGACTGAAAAAAGCTATTGGCTTCTCACAACCTATGCCATTTTTTTGAACTAACATGGCAGAAATACTATCAACATTCCCATATGCATACAAAATGAAATCCTTTGAAAAATTAGGATTCAACAAGGTAGGGACAGTAGTGAATGCTTCCTTAATCAATTCAAAACTGAGTTTTCCTTCTTGGTTCCATTTGAAAGCAATATTCTTCTTGAGCATGGTTGTTAATGGCATTAGTAATCTTGCAATATCTGGAATGAATCTCCTAACAAAGTTTATTCTTCCTAAGAAGCTTTGAAGACCCTTTTTATGAAGAGGAAGTGGCAAGGCAAGGATAAGACTTACTCTTTCAAGTTCAATAGTGATACCCTCCTTTGAAACAATAAACCCCAACAACTTTCCTTCATGGACAAAAAATATGCTATTTTTGGGATTTAAAGAAATACCATATTCCTTGCATCTCTCAAAGATAATTCTCAAATGTTGAAAGTGGTCTGATGCATTTTTTGAGAAAATAGTTATATCATCCAAATAAACAAGTAAAAACCTGTACATTAAGTTTATGAAGGCCTTGTCCATAGCCTCCTGAAAGGTTGCACCTACATTTGATTGACCAAATGACATTTTCTGATAAGCCATGGTTCCCCATTTGGTTGTAAATGCTATTTTGAACCTATCCTCCTCCTTCACCAAAATCTGGTTGTAACCAGAGAAACCATCCAACAATGAGAACCGTTCTAAACCTAAAACAACCTGCAAGATTTGTTCCATGGAAGGTAAAGGATATCTATCCTTTAATTAAGCTCTGTTCAAGCCATAGAAATCAACACATAATCTGATTTCTCCATTCTTTTTCCTAACAAGAACTAGATTGGATACCCATGAAGTGTGTTTGATTGGGAAAATGATATTACTCTCAATTAATTTGTTCAATTCTTTAATCGTGAGGGGCTCTAACTTGGGATTTATTGGCGTCTATTTTTGCCTAACTGGTTTGGCTCCTGGTTCTAATTTAATTGTATGCTAAGAAATATCAAGATTAAATCCTTTCAAATCTGAATAAATCCAAGCAATAATATCATGGAATTCATTACATAAGTTGACAAAAGTTTGACGTGCTTCAGGTGTACATACCTTTCCAATTTTCAACACTTTATCCTTTGCAACAACATTTTCCTCATAATGCTCCTCTTTAATTTGCAAGCTGGATTTATCCTTTTTGAATTGATCATTATTACCAAACATAGATTCTAAGGTTACAAGACCTTAGGGAATCTTATTTGTATTCAACTGAATAATCTGGTCCTCATATTGCTCCTGCAATGTTTGCTAGTTTGGCTGTGCAAAATCAGCTTCTTCTCTTAAAAAGTTAACAATATGCTGGTTAGATTCAAAAAATTACCAACAATCAACATTGTTAGGGACAACAAGTCTAACAATTACTTTAACATAATTCAACCCCCTTACTTTTGTTGATTTTTGTTGGAATATCATACTGGGCTCCAATAGTAGCAATCCTATCAGCATGTTTGTTCTGATTTATAGGAATGGACTGCAGATTAAAGACTTCAAAACCTTCAATTAAATCCCATACAACATGCTTGTAATTCTTTAACAAATAATTCTTAGTTGCATGAACATTCCTAACTTGATTCACAATTAATTCTGAATCACCATAAACTTACAAACAGCTAACAGCTCTTTTAATGGCCCACTTCAATCCATTTATGAGGGTTTCATATTCAGCCACATTGTTTGTATAGATAAAAGTGAATCTAAAAGAAGCATAATACCTTTTATTTGCTGGTGAAACCAGCATACAACCTCCTCCTACACCTATTTTTCTGCATGATCTATCAAAGAACAACTTCCAAACAACATTAGGTTGTTGTTCCAGATCTAAATCTGCATCTTTTTCCATGGTTAGAAGAAAATTAGAAACTTCATGGATAACATAATTCCCAAACTTGGCTCTTTAATCTGTTCATCTGAAATTATTACATTGTCAATTTCCCAATCATCTAACAACATATCAGGAAACTTACTTACTTATGTTTGAGCCTCAAAAACCTCAGCTATTTCCTCTTGATCAAATAACACAATTGTTGTTTCTTTTCCAACACTAGCAACATATTTTTCAACACATAATTTTGAAATTGGTTCTGAGGGTATAGTAACCTTAGTACCATACCTGGTGTGGAATAGCATGTGAGTCCAGTCTGTTGATAGATAACCTCCTATCTTAGTAGTAAATTCTCTTGACAAGCATATAGAGAAGTTAGGTGGCAAATCTATAACGTACACATCCATAGGAACTGAAAAACTAGGACAAGTATGTAGTGTTAAATATAAATCCCTTATAACTCCCACAGTTGCCATAGCTATTCCATCTAACTGTACTACCCCTCTTTCCAATGGCTCATACTTCAAGCCTAACTGGTCAACAATTTTCATAGGCATGACTAAACTAGTTACACTAGAATCAATCATGCAGTTATGGACTAAGTGTTGTCCTATAATAATAGTTACATAAAATGGAGGTCACTTGGTCAACTTAGATGATTGCTAGGATTTATTTGTACTGGTAGCAACTAAAACCTTAGGGATTTGCTGAGATAATACTTCATCAGATAAGGTAAGTTTTTGTAATGCTTCTTGCAATAAATATTTTTGGCCTAGAAGAGCCAAAGCATCCCAATGGATAAGGGAACATTTGTTTTCTTCAAATGATCAACAATATTGAAGTTTTGAACACTAACCTTTTGCTGCTATTTTAAAATAGTAAGCTCCTTTGTTGTTTGGATTGACTATTCTTCTTCCTTTTGAGCTTGTACGTGCTTCTTCATTTGTTGTTGATCTGTAACAATAGGCTATTATACTTTATCATTTTGAGATTGATCATTTCCAGGCTTTAATTTTGACCTTGTTCCTGCTGCTATCGGTCTCCATACTTGATTGGGGTCAAAATTTGCTGCTAAAACAACATCATCTTCACCAAAATTGACTAAAGATGCATCAGGATTAGCTTGCATTTGTGATTGATCATACTATACCTCTGATTGACTATTAGCTGGCTATCCTTTCAGCACATATTTCCTTCTAGCTTCTAGTGCATGAGGGCATTCCAACCAATAATGCCCTTCATTGCATGTGTTGCACCATTCCACTTCTTGCACATAATTATTTTAAGGAATCAATGTCAACTCCTTGGAAGTAATTGGAGTTGCATAATTGTATGCTTGGCCCACTCTTTGACGATAGCCTTTGCTTCCCTTGAGGTGGTCTTGACTAATTTGAGCTAGAGGCTTGATTCAATGACCTATTTTTCTGGTAAGAAGCTTGCGGAGGTCTATTGTATTGGCATTGTTACCTCTTCAAATTTGTAATTTCATTACCAAAATTTTTCAATGTCTTCAAGATGCTGTCACTTGTGTCCTTTAGCTCCAGAGTTCACTCTATTATCTCTCTGATAGGAGCTGAGGCAACATGCTCCTCTGTTGCAACCTACATATTTAATGCTGGTACTGGTGGAATAACCGCAATAGGTGGTATGACAACTGGTAGTTGTATCTCTACACAATAAGGCATTGGAGGCCTTGGAGGTAATTTTCAAGCTTGTATTAAGCTTTTTTCAGCTCTAACAACATCATAAGAAGAAGGTAAAGTATTACCTCCCATAAACTGTATCATAAGTGAAATATCAGGGTTAAATGCTTTCAAAAAGAAAAGAAATGCATAATCATTAGATGGTCTAACAGATCTTGGAATTCTGTCCCAAGTTCATTGAAAATGAAAGTTGAAATCAGAATATGCTCATTGGTATCTCTCTTAATAGTAGTTAATTGCTCAACCAAAGAGAAATTATCTGATCTATCTTCAAACTTACTAATCAAAATAATACCTAACTCATCCCATGTACTAATAGAGTTAACTATCAAACTTCTAAACCAGATTAATTCTTTACCCTTAAGTGAAGCTGCCAATAGTTTCAATGCTACATCATCATGAGTAACTTGATGTAATCCACATAGAGTAGCAATGTATTTAATATGCTCAATTGCTGAAATATGATTCTCACCATTAAAATATGACAAACATTTTAGTGCTACTAGTGGAATATCATGATGTACAACAATTTGTAATGGGCTACCAACATTTAAAGCCACAAATGGAAAATTTCTAGCCATCTATATTGGTGGCACTTGCTGCTGAACTGTAGTTTGCACCTGCTACTGGACTACAGATTGCAAAACAGATTTGCTAACTTGTGTTACCTTTCTCTTATTTTTTTTCAGCCCTGGAGTAGTAGTTCCACTTGTGGATGCTACGACCGTGGACTGATTTCTTGTTGTTTCTTCAAAAATGGTTAATTCTGATCCAAAATTGTCAATAACACTTAAATTTTCAGGAAAACCAAAATCTTCAATAATTACCTTGTGGGTTTCAGAAATGGCATCTTGATCCTCAAAGATAGGATTTTAAAATAATGAAAAATTAAATCCCCTAAGAAAAGAGGATGATTCTCCTATAGCTTGAGATGCTCTGTTTCTCCTTGCTGATCTACCACCTCTTCTTCTAGGTTTTAATTCTTGATCAATGAACCCTTCACTGTTGGCTCTTGTAGGAGTACTTCTCATTAAAATAAGTCCAACTGAATCTATAGAAAAAACCTTCAAACAGAGTTGCCAGGTGTTTGGTAAAATACCTTTTTAAAGGCAAAATACTGATGTTCACACCAAAACAACAATAAGAAATAATAACTTGAAAGAACTGTGTAGCAGTTTGGGTCCCACCGGGCGTGCCAAAAATTGTTGTCAATCAGGTTTGCACCTATAGCTGGATGCAAGATCTAGCCATCCTGTTGGAACATGGAAACATTCTCCTTAGTGGATGAGAGAATGAATCTCCAGCTTCTAGGCCAGTTCCTATTAGATTCAGGATATCACCTAATGCTGTCTTTTATGGTTTTGGGAAAAGGGAGAAGGAGAACTAAAAAAAAAGAAAATGAAATAAGAAATGTGATACACCAAAGATGGATGCAGTTTTTTTAGAATTGCACGATTGTACCTACAAAACACACATTACTAAGTTCTACAATAGTTTTCATTTTTTAACACCTAGGATGACCAAGAGATTACTATTAGGGTTTGATACCACTAATGGTGAAGATCCGATCAAAAAAGAGGTACTTTCTGTAAAAGGATAATTCTTTATAACTCTAGAATAGCAATTTGAGCAATTCACTAATCTATATTTAAAAGACAAGAAAAACTTAAATGCAGAAATTTAGAAGGATAGATAGAAAAACTCAGAAAAAGATGTATGAATAGCAAGGCCAGCTTTATTATATCCAAAATTTGTAAAATGGTTACAAAATACAAAGGAAATGGAAAAAGAATGATATGTTCACTTATACCACTAAAATCCCCAAATTTTGAACCCCTACAATGAATAAGAAATTCAAATATATAGCCTCCAAGGCCAATTTAAAAAATGGGATCCTCCCCCTAAAGGTGCTTCCAAATAGAAAGGTATCCCTGATTTTTAGCCTCAAATGGTGTCTATAAGATATAGCCTCTAACAAGCCCTCTATGCTTTCAAAATCCCTAATTTTAAAGCATAATCCATGCCTAAAATCTAGCCCTATCACCATGACTAGTGCCCTAAATATTGGTTTTAATAAAGGATATAAATCCTTTTTACAATGTTTTAACCAATATTTATTTTAATTTTGAATAAAATTCAAAATATCCAACCTACACTATCTAACTTAAATAAATTAATCTCTAAGTCTAAGAACTAAGTGGAAGAGGGTCGACATGACCACTCTTCCCACTTGCTACAATATGTGAAAACAAAGGCAATGAGGTGGCACTGTTTAAATATTTGAGGCATGCAGGATTGGACATATGCCTTAATGACATTCAATGCATTTGCTATGTGGACTCCAAAATCTTAGAACACTTGTAAATCTAGAACTTAGCATTATTTCTTAGCTTCGCAGGAAGAGATGAAACCCTAACTATAAGAAAACTTTGGTAAAATTTATGAATGGATCTCGGGTTGATTGGTAATGAAGTTCTTTGTCTTCAATAGTTTACTCCCTGGCATCAAATCTCGACTGAGAGTTTGAAAAATGGAGGCTTGAGTGTTCTAACTGTAAGTTGGAGATTTGTTTTCTTGTTCTTCGACATTTGACTATTGCTTGGGCTTTGAACTTGTCGTTTAAACTGGAGTTCGATACCATGGATATGGCACTGCCTTTCCTCAGACTCCACCATGAAACTCAGGATCTACTTCTAGTTGGTTCTTAGGCTCCATTTGCAGGTTCTATTCTATATCTTTTGCATGCCATATAATATGGCACCTCTTTGCATGTATCATAGGAACTCGAGCCAGGGTTGTAAACTTGGTCTTCTCTCCACTACAAGCTTGGGGTTGGTCTGGAGTGTGGCTGAAAGATATGGAGTTGTTTACTTGATCTTGAATCTTGGCCTCTTCCAGCCACATCTTCAGACTTATTCCAAACTCATGGTGTGTGAAATAACTCAAGCTTAGAATCCATCTCTAATCTCCAAGTTAAAAGATAAGTTATCTTCTTCCCTTCATTTTCTTTGTACTGTTGTTATTTTTTTAGAACATCTTTTGTATCTCTTCTTTAAATCTTTTGTTTGGTGCTGCCATTATATCATATAGATGAGCTTGTACTTGACTTCTATTAACTTTTCTTTGTACTGTTGTTATTTTTTTAAGGTACCTACATGGCTTTTTTATACATAACTGCAGTCTTTTACATGTTTCTCCTTTCAAGTGTGACAATACTGTCATAAAAAACATGTTCTCTGGCTGTTTGAAGTAGAAATCCACGTCTATCATCTAAAAACATATAATGATTTTCCTTTCCAACATGACCATAATGTTATATAAACCACTCTCTTTCTGTTTCTAAGGAAATTTCACACTTTTTAGTTTGAGAAACACCCATTGTTTTCAATGGATGATCATGGAAACATAAAACACTTCTGTCTGCAAATTTGAATTAAGTTGATATCAATGTTTATACTGTATGTTGTCCCTTTTATTTAATAGTAGTTATCACAATGTAATAAGACATACATATCTCCTTCCTGTTGCTAAGAAAATTTAACATTTATGATTTGAAATAAACATATTACATGTTCAATCTACAACATGATCATAACATAACAAAACTCCTACTGTTGAAAGCCGAGAGCATTTTCTTGTTGATCTACATACATTACATGTTCAATTTCCATTTTTTTTATTGTCTGAACATTTATTTAAAGTATGTAGCTTCTGTGTAAGAAGTAATGTAAAAATACACTATTATGCATAATGTTATAAGAATCCTCACCCATAGGGTTTGAGCGTGGGCTCGTGACTCCTATGAGCAATGCTCATAACTTGAAATTTATTATGCACATCTTCCCTTCTTGACTATAATTAGTACATGCATTTGTACTCTCCAAACTTATTCAAACATGAACACTGTTATGACATGTTATTTGATGGATACATACTGTATTGATAAAAATATGTTTTAGATGATCACCTCCATATTACTATTATTTCAATGCATTAGAATAGCACTATTTGTCATTATGTATTGTATCTTTTTTTTTCTTGTTAGGCATATGGAATACTACAATATTATTGATTCCTTAGTTGATTCAGAATCATAACATGAATATACCTTGGTTTGCCCCATTCTCATGAAGATATGCATAAATAGATATCAATGCTAATGTGCATATTTTTTTTCTTTTAAGAGAATTAACCCATCTTCTTTCTGTTTCCTCTTTCTTTCTGAACAAATGCTGTACTCTGAACATATATGGAAACACATTTTGATTTTAATCTTGAACATTAATGGTGACAACTTTTCCTTTTGAAATTCATTGCATATATGGGTATTCATGCCTTATGCACTCATCACTTACAACACACTATTATGACCTAGCATCTTTTATGAAGCATTCATCTAAACATATAGTTCACAAAAAAAATACTAATATTTTATTATGTATATGACTTGTGTTATAGAAAAGATATCTCTGGTTTTCTTTTCTCATAGCTTTTATTTAGAAATGATAATGTTTTGGACAGCATGAGCTAAAGCACTTATGTGGTGTCAATTGATGACTGAACCTAATCTATAAAAACATTAGTGTCCTCTATTTTCTGAATTATCTTAGTGCATTGTTTCCAAAACAACATTATATGGTATCTCATGCTTTCTCTGTATATTGACAAGGTACAAAGGTACAATGTTATCTTATTTAACCTGCAAGTCTGCTTCTTTGTTTGCTGTAACATCTTTCATTTAGGAACACTCTGCATCATTTCATTTCACATGTATCTCTTATAACAACATTGTTATTACTCTATTGTGTCTTCTTTTTCTCTCCTGAACTTATGAACTCTTGCATCCTTAATCTAGTGTGGTTCATGCACGAGATTGTGACACCCACTGGATTTCTGCATTCCTCTTTCTTGCACACACCACTTACAACACATGTTAGATTAGTAGTTTCAATCAGTTGGTCAATATCTATATGTAAATGTCATATGAAAATGACATTTATGTATGGATGTTGGTTTTCTGGTTGGATTTACTAACCTAAGGTGTGGATGATCCAAAAAAGGTTTCTCAGGTACAAGACCCAAGTCCCTTTGATTCAGATTTTTCTGTTCTTATAAATAGCAACTCCTGAACAATGCAGGGTAACAATTATATGCAGTAAAAGGTTTCATAACATTATGTCCCTTTAATACTTTATTTAGTTTTTGCAGATGTCTACCTTATTATTGCATTGATGCTTACACAATGTATAGTACTAAACTGAAAGAGTTGATATTAATAGTATGCTATTTGTGTTTCATGCATTGCTTAGATCCAGTTGGATCTAACACCATTTTTTCCTCTCATGATGCAGGTGATAATAAAAAATAACTAGGATGAGATAAGGCAGAAGTCATGAGGACCCAGATGACACCATTACTCAACCCCAACATGCAGAAGACCAGCCAACAATAATCATATGATAAGGCAATGCATGGGACCCCTACTCCATACTACTAGCATGCTTCTTTTTTCCTTTCAATACTGTATATTTTATTAATGTTTCCAACTGAAAGATGTAACCTATAAAGGAATACTTTCTTATTACATTCATTTTTAATGTTCAATGTAATGATCCATTTTTTAATTTGAAATTTGAAATCAGATCAATACTTAGAGAACAACATTAGTGTTAACATGAATGCAATAATAAGATATTTTGTCTTCAATATCTGAATAGTAGTTTGAAAGGATGTACCTTTATGCAAGTCTTTTCTCTTGTTTATCATTGCTATACTTCATGTATACTTTCTCTTTTGAATTTGAACAATTCTGCAACTTTAAGACAACAACCATAAAATACATAATCCATTGTAAGATAACATTCAATTTATAAGTTTAGTGTGCAACTAAAATGATAAAATGAAGTAGATGAGAAGAAGAAGGAAATAGAGGATCAAAGGGAAAGGAGTAGACTCCTTGAAGAAGCCTTGGATGAGATGAAGGCAAAAATCCAAGAAGTTGTAGATGCAACTAAAAGCAGAGATGGAGATGAAGTTAGTAGTAGTAGAGGGAAGCATAAAGTTGATGAAGAAGACATGATACCTGAACCTGAACCTCCAATGAATGAGGAGCCATTCCTAAAACCCCTCAAATCTGTAGGAGGAAAAAGTCTAGAAGGAATTCCATGGTTTACTGGAAAAATGGATAGTGACCTAGTTATGGAATGGATAGAAGGCATTGAGAATCACTTTGAATGTGAGGGCATAACTGAAGCACATAAGGTAAAGGTTGAAAATTCAAGATTAAGAGGTTCATCATTAACATGGTGGAATTACCTCCAAGAAGAGAGGGAAAATAGAGGCAAGAATCTAATTTCAAATTGGAAGGCCATGTTAAACAAGATAAAAGAGTAGTACCTACCTGAGGATTATGAAATCCAATTGTACAAGAAGAGGCAGAATTTGAAGAAGAAAGATTTAGATGTGGCTACATACACTGAGGAATTCTAGAAGTTGTGCTTGAGGTCGAGAGTCCAAGAGGATGAGACTATCAAGGTGGCTAGGTATCTTGGAGGCCTCAAATGGAATATGCAAGAAGAAATCAGTTTTTGGACTCCTGTAACCATCCACAAGTGTTTCCAACTTGCATTGAAAGTGGAAGAGAAGAAAAAAAGGAAATCAAAATCAAACTTTAGGGGAAGAGGTAGAGGTAGAGAAGGAAGAGGAAAAAGAGGATATGGTGGAAGAGGATCAGATTCAAGGCAGAAAAGTGAGAACAAGCTCACTAAAAATTAGGAAGGAAACTGAAATAGAGGAGGTTTCAATAGATGTAGAGGCTCTACTACTAGTTGGAGAGGAAGGAGCAACAAAAATCAAGGAAGAGGAGCATCCTACTTTGCCACCATGAAATGCTACCATTGCAATCAGCTAGGGCATCCTGCCTATAGGTTTCCTGAAAAAGGTTCTACTTCTCAAGGAGGTGGAAAGAGAGTTAAATATGTCCAAGAAGAATCAAGTTGTAGCAGCAAGCCATCCGAGGTACCATTAGAATCAGAGGAAGGTGAGATCCTCACGATAAAGAGGACATTGATTAGAGAGCCAAGTAAAGAAGAACCAAGCCAAATAAGAGAACTCTTTAGAGTGAAGTGAAAAATCATAGGAAAGGTGTGTAGGGTCATCATTGATTTGGGCTCAACTGATAATATCATTAGTGAAGAGGTTGTCACCAAGCTAAAATTGAAGAGGATTCCACATGACAACCCATACAAGGTTACATGGCTCAAAAAATGACATGTGTTTGTAGGAGAACAAGCATGGGTAGGATTCACCATTGGAAAGTATAAGGATAGAGTTATATGTGACATTATTCCCATTGATGCATGCCACATTCTACTTGGACGGCCATGGAAATCTGATAGGCAAGCCATGCATGATGGAACCAAGAATGCCTACTCATTCAAGAAAGATGGAGTGAATTTCAAAATTCAATCCCTTTAATAGAAGAAGGAGAGATAAAACATAAAACCCAAGTGTGCTCATGGTTGATGAGAAGGATTTCATGAAGACCCTAGGAGAAGGAGGAGTTGGGTTTGCTTTAGTATTGAAGCCAAAAGATGAAGCTGTTGTCAAGGAATCAGAGATACCAAATGAGGTAAAAGAAACACTTGAAGAGTATAGAGACATTGTGAATGATGGCCAACCCACTCCCCTACCTCCTAAGAGACTTCTTTGCCACAACATTGACTTCATTCTAGGAGATACCTTACCCAACAAAGCTGCCTATAAGATGACCCCTCAACAAAATGAGGAAATAGCCAAGAAAATCAGAGAGCTATTAGACCAAGGCCTAATTAGGAAGAGCATAAGCCCATGTACAGTCCCTACTATTTTAGCACCCAAGAAAGGAGGATCTTGGAGACTTTGTACTGATTCTAGAGCCATTAATAGAATCACCATTAGGTATAGGTTCCCAATACCTAGAATTGAAGACCTAATGTACTATTTAGGGGAGGAAAAGTACTTTAGCAAGATTGACCTTAAGAGTGGCTACCACCAAATTAGGATAAATGAAGGAGATGAATGGAAGACAACCTTCAAAACTACATAAGGTTTGTATGAATGGCTTGTAATGCCATTTGGTTTATCTAATGCTCCCTCAAATTTTGTGAGGCTTATTAATGAGGTATTGGTAGAATGCATTGGTGAGTTTGTTGTTGTCTACCTAGATGACATTTTAGTTTTAAGAAAAAATAAGGAGCATATTAGGCATTTGAGAATTGTTTTCAAGAAATTGTATGATGAAAAACTAATGATCAATTTGGAGAAGTGTGACTTCATGAAATAGGAGCTTGTATATCTTGGTTTTGTTTTGTCTCAGGGTGACCTCAAAATGGATCAAGAAAAGGTGGATGCCATTCTAAGTTGGCCTACTCCCAAGGCTGCAACTGAGGTGAGAAGTTTTCATGGTCTAGCTTAGTATTACAGAAAGTTCATTAGACATTTTCATGGAATTTGTGCACCTATTTTAGACACCATTAGAGGTGGGATGAAGACAAAGTTCCAATGGATACTGCAAGCTGAGAAAGGGTTTGAAACACTCAAGTAGAAAATAGCAGAGTTTTGTACTCTAGTTCTTCCAAGCTTTGATAAGATTTTTACAGTAGAATGTGATGCAAGTAATTTAGCCATTGGGGCTATCATAAGCCAAGAAGGAAGGCCAGTAGCTTTCCATAGTGAGAAGCTAAATGATGCAAAGAAGAAGTACTCTTCTTATGACTTAGAGTTGTATGCTCTAGTCCAAGCACTCAAGAAGTGGAGGCACTACTTGCTGCCAAAGGAGTTCATAGTATATACTGATAACCAATCTCTCAACTTCCTTAAATCTAAGGATAACCTTAGCAGCAAACACATGAAGTGGGTGGAGTATCTACAAGCCTACACTTTCAATATCAAGCATAAAAAGGGAGTACAAAATAAGGTTGTTGATGCATTGAGAAGAAGGCTGCTAACAGTCCAAGAAGTTCAACTACAAAGCATAGGTATTGATAGCTTCAAAGACCTATATGTTGAAGATGAAGATTTTTCCCAAATCTACAAGGTATGTAAGGAGTTTAAAAATAACTTTCATGGTGATTTTTCTGAATATACTTCACAGAATGATTTATTGTTTAAAGGAGGTCAGCTTTGTGTTCCTAGAGTTTCTATGAAGAAAATTTGATTCAAGAAAAACATAATGGAGCACTTAGTGGTCATTTTGGAGTCAATAAGACTCAAGAGCTAGCCACTAGGTTCTATTTTTGGCCTAGAATGAATAGCGATGTTAGACAGTATGTTGAGAGTTGTGTAGTGTGTCAAAAAGTAAAAGGGAAAATCTTCCAATGCAAGTCTTTATCAGACACTTCCAATCCCACCCAGATCATGGGAATGCATAAGCATGGATTTTGTATTTGGTTTTCCAAGAAAAAGGTAGGGATATGACAATATTTATGTTGTTGTGGACAAATTTAGCAAGATGACTCATTTCATACCTTGTAAGACTATTCATGATGCTTGTAACATTGCTCAACTATTTTTTAGTGGAGTGGTGAGGATCCATGGACTCCCACTTAGTCTTGTTTCAGACAAGGAAACCAAATTCATGAGCCATTTTTGGAAGAACTTATGGTAAAGCTTGGCACTAACTTGTCTTTTGGATCTGCCTATCATCCACACACAAATGGCCAAATAGAGGTGATCAATAGGAGTCTTGGTAACTTGCTGAGATGCCTCACAAAGGAGTATGGTAAAACATTGGACTAACTCATTGGACATGCTGAATATGCATACAACGATACGGTGAATAGATCAATTGGTAAGAGCCCTTTTGAAATTTTTTATGGTTTTCACCCAAGAGGAGTTTTTGAACTAAGAGAATTGAAGGAAGGAATGCATGGTAGTGGATATGCTGAGAACTTTTCTCATTCAATAAGAGAAGTCCATGAAAGTGTGAGAAAGAACTTGATTGAAAATGATGAAAAGATGAAGAACAAGGTGGATACAACAGAGAGGGATGTTTAGTTTCAGATTGGAGACTTTGTGATGGTACACTTGAATAAAAATAGGCTGAAAAAGTGTTAGTAATAACTGAGAGGGGGGGGGGGGGGAATCNGATGTTTAGTTTCAGATTGGAGACTTTGTGATGGTACACTTGAATAAAAATAGGCTGAAAAAGTGTTAGTAATAACTGAGAGGGGGGGGGGGGTGAATCAATGGCCTCAGAAATTTATCCAATTTAAAATTTAATCCACCAATCAATACTTCTCTAATTATTAAGTCCCAACAAGATGCATGCCATTGAAATACTTGAAACAAATAACTGTCTGTCGGTTTACCTTGTCTGTCCTTATTCTCCTTGATAACTGATAAGTAGTAAACTATATTTATCAATACTCAGTAAATGTGCAGAGTATACCAGTCAATCCATAAATGCATATGTAGAATGTAAAACACTAAAGTAATAAACCATACACATAACACAAGGATTTTAATGTTGAAACCCTGTTAAGGGAAAAAACCACTGGGACCGGTACCCCAAATTTTCACTCTTCTAAAGTGAGCCCTTTTAGGAGCCAACCCTGTTAAAGGTTACAAACACACTGTTAAGTGTGACCTTGTTAGAGGATTTTCAATACATAGGTTGTCACTAAGTATCTGGAATCTACGCTACCATCCTTGAATCAGTCTTATGACTGTCAATAGGCTTTATGCAAATCTTACTACCATCCTTGAATCAACCTCCTTCTTAGAATGTCAATAGGCTTTAGGTAAGACTGGTGCTACTATCATGAGTCAACCTTCTAGAAATCTATTAGGATATACCTCAATTACAAAAGACTGTTAAGTCCTGCTCTGTTAAGAGACTTATTGCTTCAATGGTTAAACTGAAACAAAATGACCTGTTTCTAATGCAACTTAATTGTAGATTTTTAAATCTATTTACTTACAATATCTTTCTGATCAATGTATCAATACAGTTCATTTGTACTTAACTCTTTATTCTCTATGATGCTATGCTTTTCTGTCTGTCGGTGTCTACAGAATTCTTTAGCTCTCCCTCAGCTTGATTGATCAGGACTGCATGAAGTTAATCCTTCATCAGTTTCTCTTCAGAATCTTCTATCAATTCACTCCCCCATGTATCTGATTTCTTATTGACCACCATGGAGAATGAATTATACTTGTCTCTTAAATAGACATGATTTTCCTTAATTCTAGGTTCTTGATTCTTGATTCTTGGCGTGAAAAACAATCTAGCCAAATTGATTTATGGCTTTAACTCCTGATTTATCTCGTAGTTATCTTCTTGCCAACTATACAAATCACTTACTTAACTGTGGTCAAATAAAACAAATAAAACAACTAGTTAAGTCTATACTTTAGCTCTGCCAGCTAGATATTTTGTCATTTTCTGATCTCTTTGTTCTGTTGGTCAATTTTGCAGTTCATTGCCGGTGACAACTACCAGTTCCATTGGTGTCGCTTCAGTTAGCTTCGAGATCTCCATCCGTCAGGCATCATTGGATCTTTCTCATCGGGCAACACTATTTTTAGCTTGTCGGGCATCCTGTGATTTTTCTTCATCAGGCAATACTGTCTTCTGCTCATCAGGCATCACTATGACTTTTATCTCTGTCTTTACTGATGGTGTGCACTCTACCGGTGTAGTCTGTCACTTAGTGAATACTAGACTTTTATGCATTGCTGAAAGCATAACCTTTATTCCATTGGTTCGCTGAAGTCTTTGGCATGACCATATAGATGATATCAAGTTGACATCAATGACAATACAAACTATTAACTAATTTAATGTCTTGCATCATCTTCAACTTAATATAGTCAATTATTTAATTAGTTACATGTCATCAATCTCTCCCTTTGGCATTGATGGCAACATGCTGTATTATCATACTATATTATTGCGAATACAATATGAAATACAATTGTTGAGATTCATCAAATTACCAAACAGTTTGCTTTGATAACCGATAAAATGTCTGACCGCCGGTAAGCTCTATGTAAGCTTAGATTTGATTCTTGCATCTTTTCTTTTTCTTCTTCTGATGTGTTGTGACCTCTGTTGGTGTCAATTTTCTCTTTGATTGTTCTATATCTTTGATGTCGCTGTCTTGTATTTGCAACTTTTATACAAATACTCTCCCTTTGGATATGATCTCTCCCTGTTTGAAGTAATCTGATAATGAATAGTTTCTGATGATAATATGGAAACATTCTCTCCCTTTGAAAAAAATGGCAAACAAATATTTTATATATAACTAACATTCTATCAACTAATTCCTTCTTTCCATAATATATTCCTTGAATTTCTCTTATCCATCATCAATATAATAATCTTCTCTAGTGCTTGGTTCTGATATATACCCTGTTGTATATAGATGTAGCTTTTGAAGTTCATCTTTTGCTTGCATCAATCATGATTGATATTCTGATAATATATGGTTGATGTAGCCTTCAATCCTTTTATTGGCTGTTAGACATGGGTTTGACCCCTATTCTCTTTCTCAGATATTCAAATGTATCTTTGGGCAGTGGCTTGGTGAAGATATCAGCCAATTTTTCTTTTGATTGCACATATTCAAGTATTACTTCCTTTTCTTGAACTTGTTCTCTTAAGTAATGATACTTGATGGCAATGTGCTTAGTCTTCACATGCATGACTAGATTCTTGGAAATATTTATTGCACTGGTGTTATCACAATAAATAATCACTAGTTCTTTGATCTTTATATGCATCGCTTCCAACAATTATATGATCCATGCAATGTTTGAGCAGTTTGCAGCAGCAACAACATATTCTGCTTCTACAGTGGACTAAGAGATGCATCCTTGCTTCTTGCTAATCCATGTGACATGTCTGTCACCCATAAAGAATGCTCCTCCAGTTGTGCTCTTCCGGTCATCAAGATTTCTAGCCCAATAAGTGTCGGTAAACACTTTTAGTTCAAATTTGCCTTCTCTTCTATACCATAAGCCAAATTCCTTAGTATTATTCAGATATCTTAGAATTATTTTCATAGCAGTTATATGTGATTCCCTAGGGTTAGCATAAAATCTAACAACAATTCCTATTGCATGTGCAATATCTGGTCTAGTGTGTACAACATACATGAGTTTTCCTATCATGGATCTATATAGAGTTTGATTTACCTTTGTTGTCTTGTATTCCTTTTTTAATTTGCATCTAGTAGCCATCGGTGTTCCAACAGGTTTGGAATCTTCTATCTTGAATATTTTCAGAACTTCTTTGATGTATTTGAACTGAGTAATGAAAATACCTTCACTTTGTTGAATGATCTGTAGGCCAAGAAAGAACTTGATCTCTCCAAACATAGAAATCTCAAATTCCTTGCTCATCTCATTAGCAAATGATTTTCATAGCATATCATTGCCTCCAAATATGATGTCATCAACAAATATTTTAGCAATCAAAGTGTTAGCATTTGTATCTTCTTTCAAATAAA
>MU228250.1:5460296-5487180 GCA_018584345.1 Thuja plicata | reverse complement strand
ACCCCAAATTTTCACTCTTCTAAAGTGAGCCCTTTTAGGAGCCAACCCTGTTAAAGGTTACAAACACACTGTTAAGTGTGACCTTGTTAGAGGATTTTCAATACATAGGTTGTCACTAAGTATCTGGCATCTACGTTACCATCCTTGAATCAGTCTTATGACTGTCAATAGGCTTTATGCAAATCTTACTACCATCCTTGAATTAGCCTCCTTCTTAGACTGTCAATAGGCTTTAGGTAAAACCGGTGCTACTATCATGAGTCAACCTTCTGGCAATCTGTTAGGATATACCTCAATTACAAAAGACTGTTAAGTCCTGCTCTATTAAGAGACTTATTGCTTCAATGGATAAACTAAAAAAAATGACCTGTTTCTAATGCAACTTAATTATATATTTTCAGATCTATTTACTTACAATATCTTTATGATCAATGTATCAATACAATTCCTTTGTACTTAACTCTTTCTACTCTGTGATGCTATGCTTTTCTGTCTGTCGGTGTCTGCAGAATTCTTTAGCTCTCCCTTAGCTTGATTGATCAGGACTATATGAAGTTAATCCTTCATCAGTTTCTCTTTAGCATCTTCTATCAGTTCACTCCCCCATGTATCTGATTGCTTATTGACCACCACAAAGAATGAATTATACTTGTCTCTTAAATAGACATGATTTTCCTTAATTCTAGGTTCTTGATTCTTGATTCTTGGCGTAAAAAACAATGCAGCCAAATTGATTTATGGCTTTAACTCCTGATTTATCTCGTAGTTATCTTCTTGCCAACTGTATAAATCACTTACTTAACTGTGGTCGAATAAAAAAAATAAAACAACCAGTTAAGTCTATCCTTTAGCTCTACCATCTAGATATTTTGTCATTTTCTGATCTCTCTATTTCGTCGGTCAATTCTACAGTTCATCACCAGTGACAACTGCCAGTTTCATCAATGTCATTTCAAATAGCTTCAGGATCTCCATCCGTCAGGCATCATTGGATCTTGCTCGTCAGGCAACACTATTTTTAGCTCGTCAGGCATCCTGTGATTTTGCTTTGTTGGGAAATACTATCTTCTGCTCGTCAGGAATCACGGTGACTTTTATCTCTGTCTTTATCGATGGTGTGCACTCCGCCGGTGTAGTCTGTCACTTAGTGAATACTAGAATTTTATGCATTTCTGAAAGCATAACCTTTATTCCATTGGTTCTCTGAAGTCTTTGGCATGACCATATAGATGATATCAAGTTGACATCAATGACAATACAAACCAGTAACTGATTTAATGTCTTGCATCATCTTCAACTTAATATAGTCAATCATTTAATCAGTCACATGTCATAAATGGTGAGGATCCATGGACTCCCACTTAGTCTTGTTTCAGACAAGGAAACCAAATTCATGAGCCATTTTTGGAAGACCTTATGGTAAAGCTTGGCACTAACTTGTCTTTTGGATCTGCCTATCATCCACACATATATGGCCAAATAGAGGTGATCAATAGGATTCTTGGTAACTTGCTGAGATGCCTCACAAAGGAGTATGGTCAAACATTGGACTAACTCATTAGACACACTGGATATGCATACAATGATACGGTGAATAGATCAACTGGTAAGAGCCCTTTTGAAATTGTTTATGGTTTTTACCCAAGAGGGATTTTTGAACTGAGAGAATTGAAGGAAGGAATGCATGGTAGTGGATATGCTGAGAAATTTTCTCATTCAATGAGAGAAGTCCATGAAAGTGTGAGAAAGAACTTGATTGAAAATGATGAAAAGATGAAGAACAAGGTGGATACAACAGAGAGGGATGTTTAGTTTCAGATTGGAGACTTTGTGATGGTACACTTGAACAAAAATAGGCTGAAAAAGGTGTTCCTCATAAGATACACATGAAGAGGCTGGGTCCATGTAAGATACTTGCAAAGTATGGCAACAATGCATACAAGGTGGTGCTTCCTAAAGACATTGGGCTGTCACCAATTTTCAACATTGCAGATTTGGTAGCATACAAAGTACCAACTCAAGATGATGATTAGAACCTTCAAGAGGTCAAACAAGAGGTAAAAGATCTAAACTTGAACCCTACTCCATCTATGATAGCTAAAAAGATACTAGACTCAAGGGTCTACAAGAAGACTAGGAATAAAGACTAAATGGAGAACCTTGTCAAATGACATGAAAAAGAAGTTGCTTATGCTACTTTGTCAAAAGGTTGGGCATTGATCCAAATATGCTCCATCCAAGGATCGATTAACCTTTCTTTTGTTTGGGGGAGTATGGTGCAGGAGCACACCTAGCTCACCCCCCTTAGCTTTATTTGATTCTAGCATGTGCTAAATCTATCCAAGTCAGGAGTGTGTGTGGACCTTAGAAGGTCATTTGTTTTATTTCCCTAAGATGGATATGACTAGGTTAATCCATGACTAGATAGTTTTCTTAGGAGTTGTTTTGTGTGTCTTTCAAGGAGATGTTGCAGAGATGAGTCCTAGAGTGAAAAGAGGATTTGAATAGCTTAGGTGATATTTTTAATATTTTTTAAATGGTTATATGTCATATGAAAACATTCAAAGATAAAACCTCAAAGGTTGTCTTAATATTGCAAAAGTTGTAAATTCTTGCTAAAGTTGTCAACTTGGCCAAAAAGTGCTAAAAATGGGAAAAGATGGGAGAATGGTTGTCGAGAGGATAAATCATGCCTAGAAATAATTAACATACCTTATGCAATGCCACAAAAATATCCCAAGTCCTAGTTTATAGGAAAAGCCAAAAAGATAAAAGTTGCTATGACAACTTTTGGATTTGCATAACAGTTTTGAAGAATATGTTGCAAAAAGAGTTGGATGAAAGAATGATGTTTTGTAATGCATAAAACCATGATATGAGGTTAATTAGGATGTGGAAAACCTATCCAAAACCATGAGAAAGGATCTGTAATGAAAGAGAAGTAGTTTACATGATTGAGAATTCTGAGTTTTTGAAGAAGAACACTATTTTTGTGATTTTTGGTTGTATGCATGTGAAGATAAGATTATAACTATGTTTTAATGGTTTATATATGTCTATAATGTTCTTGTGAAAGTTTATCATTGATGTTTCAAGTTCATTAGAGATTATTCTCATATGTTGTAAAAGCTTTTTCAATTTCTAGGATCACAGTAGTACAGTTTTAAGTTTTTGGTTGCATGTAAGGCTAAATAGATTAAAAATAATGATCTAACCTTGGATCCATGTTGATCATGCTCATACAAACCTTTTTAATTTATTGAGAAAGTTATAATTAGTTAATTTTTATAGGTTTTAAAAATCATTTGCTTTTAGACAGTCCGTTACCACTGTTCAGGGAGTCCATGAAAATGCTCTTGCCACTCCCATTACCACCATAGAAATTTTGTGGGTTTTTGATATATGGGAGTGGACTTGTATATTATGTTGTGTGTAGGATAAGGGGCCACAGAAACTAGTTTTTTCTAGCATTTACATGATGCTCTAGGCGATTTGATAGCACCCGGCTAGGCAACATCAAAGGTTAACAACAAAAGGTAGTGGTTGAATACATTGAAAGCTTCAATCCAAGATTGGAAGAATTTAGGGGGATGTATGGAGGATCATAAACCAAAAGGAGGGATTCCCAAGTGGAGTCTTGCTATAGTTTTGAAGTGACCCTAGAGAAGACAGTCTAAAACAAGTTGAAACCCTCATTATTAGACCAAGTTGTGACTTTCTAGTGTACACACAACTTGAGGAGTTGTGACCATGAAAATATTGTAGGTATCCATAGAAGGTATCTAGATATAAAATTCATTTATCACCTTGTTAAGGATATTTTTGAGTTAAAGGGAGAAAACCTCTCAAATAGGGCTAATTCTAGTAGCCCTATTTGGGACAAAGCGGACAGTTTTGAGAGTTTGGGTCACTAAAATCAATTGATTTGTAATAAGAAGATGGAATGGGATTGATTAAAATCTAAATAAATCCCCCATTCACTATGAATCAAGAAAAAACCATTTTGTGTGAATATGCAAAAATGGGCAACAAGGTAAAACCATTGGTTTAGTAGGTAATTAAGTTTGTAAAAATGTTATCCAAATTTCCCTATTCTATGAATTTTGGCTACATGTGTAGTGAAATGAGGCTCCCACAAGGGTTGAGCCCAGCCTGTGAGAAAGAACTTAAAATTTTTTGGTCTTGGTTGTGTCCTCTGTAATCTTTTCAGCTCTTTGGTTTTTCCTTTATCGTGAAAAATAACATAAGTATGTAAAAAACCCTATGAATTTGGTATAAACCCTAGTTTCTCGGCCATGCCTTTCTATTTTCTCATTACCTTTTCTAGATGACTTAATTTATTTTAATTCATGTGCGTATTATGCCTTGCCTTTGGTCTCCTAGTCGCATAATGAAAACTAAATATTCCTATTTGTCTTGCGATCCTGAGACTTCCTTTAGTCTCATAGTCTCGTAATGAGAAAGCATATTCCATTTTTATCAAGAGATTATGTGACTATCATTAGATCAAATGTTGATCAGAGGGTAGTCAAGTAATCTCCTAATATAACCTAGAGTTAGTAGATGGTATGGAGATCTCATGAATTAGTGTATTTTCTAACCTGCAGATATAATCTGAGTTTGAGATGGGTAAGGTTAAGTTCTTTCAGTCGGGAAGTCTCATGATAAACTCCAAAGTTAACAAATATTCATGAGACTTTGTGTTTTCTCAGTCAGGTTATTGCCATATATGAACCATGGATCAGTGGAGGGTCATCTCAGAGTTAAAATTATGCAATGACAGTGTGACATATGGAAGTAAGTGGACCCAGGTTTTATGTGCTCAGTCTCTAAGTCTTGTGACCATGATGGAAGATTCCATATCATCTGGTGACTTTTAGATTGCCTTCTGTCGCCGAGTCTCATAAGGAAAGGGAATATTCCAAGGCAATTTAGAGACTTCCCACTGGTCATTGATCTTAAATTTGATCATGTGGTAGTCGCTAAGTCTCTGAACAGATGCAAAGTTAAGTGAAATGAAAGGAGATAATGTGACTGCTCAGTCGCTGGGTCTTAGAATGTAACCAAGGTTAGTGAAAAAGTTAAGAGACTCAGAGACATAAGGGAGAGATGATAACCTGGGTAAAAGGTGGGTTATTTATGAGTTAAGGCAATGAATATAAGATGAAGATCGATGACTATGTTTTAAAAAAGAGATAAGGTATTTTCAGAGCTGTTGATACAGGTATCTACACCTTCTTTGACCGTTAAAGGTTTAAATATTCAAAAATATGAATATATGATTCTCAGAGTTCATGGAAGTGGCATGATTTCTTAGGAATTTGATAGAGAGATGGATCGACCAACTTCTCAGAGCTACATTTATGGTGATAGGAAAGATATTCAAAGCTATATAATATCAAACAAGATATTTCTAGATGCATTAATGATAATAATTAATAGAGTTAGGGTTTCCATTATTCTATGCAAATCAATTGTAACCCTAGATTAGATTTTCTCCAAGCCTACGTACAAAAGGAGGATGTATATAATAGTTTTAGAAGTTGTTGGTAATTAGAGTTTTCCGGTTGTAAAAATTATCTGAGGCATTCTTTCTGCCCTCTAATTTTGGCAATTTGTAATCTTTCATTGGAATCCATACTTTGAGGGAATTATCTGTGGCATCTTTTTTACCCTCTAATTTTCCTCTTTCTGTATTTTCTCTTAATGAATGTGATACACTGGTTTATATCAGAGAAGTCTTAGAATTACAGAGCCTTTCTCTTTTCCATCATCTTTGTATGCTATTGTAGATGATTTCATTTAGATAGTTTGTGGATTTTTTTCATCCCTAACTATTTTGTCTCATTTCTGCATCCATTTGCTGGAGTGAACATTTGCTTGTAGGTAATAATCTGTGTCTAAATTTCATAGGAAAGCTATTTTTTTTGTGAAATCTTTTCTTTCCTTGAATAGCCTCTTTCTATTTCAGACCTCTCTGTGAAATATTTATGCAAGCCTATTCAGAAAGATTATGTTCTATTAGATCTAAGAGCCTTCATGCTGGTGTGGCCACCGTGTTGTCTTCATATTATTTTTGGTGTACCACCTAGTAGGATAGTTTGCTTATTCAGTTATTTCCCTTTTATGAATTCTTTCTATCCCTTTTCCCTCAAGAATTTACTTTCATGTTAAGAAGCAAATTTGGGTGATTATCCAAGAGGAACCAACCTAGAATCTCGAGGTCTCATTTCAGTTAGAAAAGGTCCCACACCTGGAAATGATTCCCATGTTATAAAATATTATCAAGACTACGAAAGATTGACCTAGGGTGAAAATTTAGTGTATAACAATTCTGGCATGCCTGGTGGGACCCAAAAGAAGTTTATTTGCAAAGATTATGCTATCTCTAATATACTGATTGCATAATAAAGACCTAAAGAGGTTTTCCTGGCAAGTATATCTGGCGACTCCATTGGTGAAGAACATAAGATCCAATCCTATTCAAAGTATATGAGAAAGATTGAAACAAGAAGCTTAAAATCTTTTGAATTCTTGCAACTGCCCTTAACAAGAAAATATAAAGGGAGATCATCTCAAAAACACCCCCTACAAGGAGGGTACAGTCTACACCACCTGATACTTCAAAAAGGATACCTTTTCCTTTTCATTTCAAAAGGAGAAGAAGATCCATAACTAGAGAGCTGCAAGAATATTTGGCTCTTCTCTTCAACAAAAATACAACTCACATAGTTTCTGCTCAACAAATCTTAGCTTATGCAATGGCTAGACAGTTTGCTTTTTCCCCCTTCAATCAAGGAAGTCCGTTGAACTTTTCTCAACATCATGATGTGCCCTTGGTAGAACTCAAAAGTCTACCTGATTTCATAGGTGAAGGAAAAACAACAGCTTTTGAACACATAAGATATGTGACTACTACCTGTAGCATACATAATATCACAGAAGAAGATGTGGCTACCAAGCTATTAGAAACCTCTTTCAAAGGTAAGGCCTTAGAATGGTTTGGAACTCTAGCTGTTGGTTCTATTAATTCATGGGATGGATTAGGGGATGCATTAAGTAGATACTTTGAAGATAAATTAGATAACTTGTCTTTGGTTAAGTAGTTGACAACCATAAAGAGAAATCCTCAAGAACAAATGACAGACTTCAATAATATATTCCTCAAGACATGGAATAGGATTCCAGTCTTAGTAAGGCCATTAGCTGACCATGCCTTCTTATACTTATTTCAAATTTTGAATGGTCAAATATCTATCATGATCTAATCCATGGGAGGTACCTCATTACCTTAGGCTTTTGACATAGCTGTCAGGGCCGAAAATTTCTTAATCTAGGAAGGCATGATAGCTAGAAGGACACCCATGCCTATTTTTCCTAACCTCCAGCCCACTGCACCTCTGCAAATACCTCCATTCACCCCCATACCCACCATAGTAGCACCTTAAGCTAGTAGAAGCAGTGAGGAATCAAAGGCGGTCCCTTCTCAAGAGCTACTTGAATTAAGAGATAGTCAACAAAAGATGCAAAGTCACCAGCAAGAAATGTCTAACTTGTTGCAAACTATGACCAAGGAGTTAACCAACTTAAAGAAGTAGGACTAGAGGGGTAGACCATCCTATCAATAGAAGAATCAAGGTCCTAATCAACAATATAAAAATCAAGGACAATCTTACCAGCTGAATAGGCCACCATATCAAGGAGGTTATCGGGGACAAAGGCATCATTTTAATAAAAGGCAGTTCCAAACTTATAACCCAATGCCTCTTAACTCTACAAATCCAGTCAAGGATGTGGTCCCAAGTCAAAATAATCTTGCTACAGAGATGGAATGGTGTTATCCTTGTAATCAGTCCCATAATCAGGCAACATGTTTAAATGGAGTAGTGTATCAAGCACTTATGGTGCAGAATGCCTCAAATGTACAATCAGAGGTCTCTTCTAGTGGGTCAATGCCCCAACAAGAAGTACATGCTGATGAGACTACTCTCTTTAATTGGGAAGAACAAGATTTCAATGGAGTTAGTGGTGAATCCCCAATTGTTGCTAACACTAGCTCTAAAAGAAGAGCTCAAGACATGGAGCAAACAAAAGATAGGGCTAAGGCTTCTACATCTACAAAATCTTCACAACCATTTACTCCTATCATACTAAAGAAGGTCCCCATCATTCCAATAAAAGAAAATCAACCCTCTAAGGAGGTTGAGCCTATCATAGTGAAAGCACACCAAAGAGTACACATAAAAATGTCTTTCAAAATTGTGGACAATATGAAGAAGGAAAATGTTACTATGTCTATGTGGGACTCTTTGGCTATTCTAGGGCAGCCTAAAATCTTGAAGAAGGCTATGGGTGAAGTGTCAACTCCTCAACCTACAAAAGATACAACAAAGCCAGTGTTGGTCAACATTGATCAAGAGAAGGAAGCTCCAAGCAGCAACTCCAAAGAAAATACCATTCAAGGTAGGAAGTACTTGAAACCACCTCCCTTTTATGTATCTTTAATTATTGGAAAATCTTTAGTACATAATTGTATGGTAGATAGTGGAGCTACTAGCACTGTCATGCCTAAGAAAGTGGCTGACCAATTGGGACTGAAATATGAACCTTTCCAAAAGAGGGTTATCCAGCTTGATGGTTCCCCAGTAAACACAATAGGTGTGGCTAAGGATACTAGTTTAATCCTCCATGCTAGCCCCAATTTCTCTATCCTACTTGACATATACATCATAGAACTACCTGCCTTATTTTCCATATGCTTATCAAGGGAGTTTACAACCAAGATAGGAGGCTATCTTTCTTCTGACTGGTCTCACATGATTTTCCATACAAGATATGGAACTAAGGTTACTATCAAGTCTGAACCATTGGAAACACATCACATAGAGCCTTATGTATCCAATGTAATCAATACAAGATACCTTACACTTGACAGTAATGACTTCCCAATCATCAAAGAAACAAACACTAAAATAGAAGGTATCCCATATATCTATCTAGATGATTTAGAATCAGAGAGAGCTTTAGAGGCCCAAGCCAATGTTATTTGGGATACTAGTTTGGGAAACTATTTGTTACAAGAACATGAATCCATAGAGTCAAATCTTTTTAAAACAGATACTGAGTCAGAAGATCAGAACAACCAAGTTTGGGAGCTATACTTTGATGGTGCTAGAAGTAGACATGGTGCTGGTGGCGGTGCTATGTTAGTCTCTCCTAATGGGGAGAAGTATTATACAACCTTTAGGTTTAGTTTCTCTTGCACTAGCAACACTGCTGAATATGAGAACCTAGTGAATGGATTTGAGTGAGCTAGAAAGAGAGGGATCAAAGCCCTAAAATTTTATGGTGACAATGAGTTGGTTGTCAGCCAAGTAAGAGGGATAAGTGAAACCAAAATTAATACAATGAGAGCATACAAGCATCAATTTTGGGATGCAATTGAAGATTTCCATGCTTTCAATATTGTTGCGATCCATAGAAAGTTAAATCAGAAAGTAGATAGATTAGCTGCTGTTGGATCTCAGTATGATATCCCTAATAGAATTTAATAAGAAAGAGACCAAAAACATATCAAAGTAATTTTTAGACCTTCTATCCCTGGTAATAATATTAATTGGAAAGTGTTTGACAAAGATGAACAAATTTTGCAATTCTTATTTGAAGAGGATGTTTTCTTAGAACATAACCAAGGTAGACTAATGCAGAACTATGGTGACCAAGTGGTGCAACTCAGATCAAATAAAATTCCCAAAGGTTCTGTCACCTTAGAAGCTTTTTTCAACAAAGATGATCAAGTTAAGAGTAGTAAAACTGGCTTGGTAGTCCAACAAGAACATTGTACTGAACTAGAGTTGGAGCAAGGTAAAAGTATACAATTTGGGAAGGTAAATATTGATTCAGAAAAGTAGGCCTATACAAAATTATTTCAAGAGTTCAGTGATATATTTGCATGGAAATATGAAGATCTCAAAGGTTTTAACCCAACACGTTCTCAACATACCATTTAATTAGAGCCAAATTCCAAACCGGTCAGGCAGAAGCAAAGGCCTGTCAACCCCAAGCTTGAGCCACTCATGCATAAAGAGGTACTCAAATTAATTGAAAGTGAGATTATCTACCCCATAAAGCATACTAGTTGGGTTTCCAACCTTGTTCCTGTTACGAAGAAGAATGGGGAACTCAAACCATGTGTTGACTTAAGAGACTTTAACAGGGCATCCCTCAAAGATCGCCATCCATTACCCTCTATGGACCAAATCTTGCAATGTGTCTCTCGATTTAAGAGATTTTCATTATTAGATGGCTATTCAGGATATAATCAGATCTTGGTTCATGAAGAATATCAATATAAGACTATGTTTACAACCAAGTGGGGGACCATGGCTTATCAAAAGATGCACTTTGCTTTGTCAAATATAGGTGCTAATTTTCAAAAGCCAATGGATATGGCCTTTAAAAGCCTCATGTACAAGTTTGTACTGGTTTACTTAGATGATATAACTATTTATTCTAAGCATGCAACAGATCATATCAAAGATCTGAGGAAGATATTTTAAAGATGCAGAGAGTTTGAGATTTCCCTTGATCCCAAGAAGTGCGTGTGTGCAGTTCATGAAGGGAAACTATTAGGATATATAGTATCCAAGAAAGGAATCATAGTAGACCCTAAAAGGATTGAAATTATTCTAGAACTACCCCTACCATCTCACAATAAAGGCCTTAAATCTTTCATAGGAAGAATTAACTTTGTCAGGTGTTTCTTGCCTAACATTGCAGATTTACTAAAGCCTTTGACAACTTTGTTAAAGAAGAGTTCAGTCTTCAAATGGAGAAAAGAAGGGAAAGATAATTTCTAAGCTATCAAAGAGGCTTTGACAAAAGATCCTACTTTGCTAAACCCAAATTTCAGTAAGGATTTCATCCTTTATGCTTATGTGGGTTCTGATGCCATATCTGTAATGTTGACCCAATAAAATTTTGAAGGATTGGAGAAACCTATTGCTTTCTTTAGAAAAGGTTTGGAAGAATATGAATAGATATATTATTTCATTGAAAAACATGTGCTTTCTATGATAAAGAGCCTTAAAAAGTTTAGATATCTATTGACTCACAACAAGGTACACTTAAGGTTCACTCATCCAAGTGTCAAAGAGTTTTTGCTTTCCAAAGACCTAAATGAGAAAAGAGCTGGTTGGATCACTAGAGTGATGGAGTATGACATTGACATCCAAACTACCAAGCTAGTTAGAGGAAGAGGTCTTTGTGAAAATTTGACAAGGGATGAGAGTCCAAAGAATTTAGAGCAAATGAATGCATCCTTAATTGTGCATTCGACATAAGAACATGCCAAGGAAGCAGGTTGGTTTCCTAACATGATTCATTATTTGAAGACAAGACAATGTCCTATAGATCTAGATTCAACAAAAAGAAGGTATTATAGATTGCAATCCATTCCTTTTGTGCTGATAGATGAAATTATTTTTGGAAAGGATCACAATGGTGTCCTTTTGAGATGTATTGATTCAAAAAAGGTAGTAGATGTCCTATTTGAATTTCATGATGGACCTTCTGGAGGTGATTTCTCTCCTAGGACTACTACTTTTAAGATCATGAGGGATGGATACTATTGGCCATCTATCTTCAAGAATAGTCATGATTATCTAAGGAAATGCATCAAATGTGCCATGTTTGTAGGAAAAGAAAGGCTTATAGCCTTTCCCCTTCAACCCATCAGAACATAGAAACCTTTTATGAAATGGGGCATATATTTCATTGGCATGATTAATATTTCATCTAGTACAGGCCATAAGTGGATAATTACTCCAACAAATTATTTCACTAGATGGACAGAGGCAGTTTCATTGAAAGAATCAAATGAGAGTGTCATCCTCAACTTTTACGATGACATTATTTATAGGTTTGGTACTCCAGACTCCATCATATCAGATAATGCATTAGCATTTACAGGTCTCAAAGTATCAGAATGTGCAATCAGGCATGGCATCTATCTAAATACAAGTTCAAATTATTACCCTCAGGGAAATGGTTTGGTAGAATCAACCAATAAGAACTTGATTAGGATAATCAAGAAGACCCTAGAAGATAACCAAAGAGATTGGCATACTAAATTGAAATATGCCTTATGGTTAGACAAAATTACCCCAAAAAATATTGTTGGGAATTCTCCTTACATGTTAGTGTATGGAAGAGAAGCCAAGTTGTCCATTTCAACCGAATTTCTAGCTTTGGACTTAGCTACTCAATATGTCTTATTAGAAGAAGGAGATCCTTTGCAGATTAGGTATGCTCAGATTATGGAATTAGAAGAACACAGAGATAAATCCATGAAAGATATGGAATTCCATCAAATGCAAACTAAGAAAAGTTTTGATAAAAGAGCCAAGGCTAGAAATTTCAAAGTTGGAGATGTGGTCCTCAAATGGGATGAATTCAAGGCCAAGCCTGACAGGCATACTAAATTTGATTCCTTCTGGGGAGGTCCATTCATTATCACAAATTGCAAGGAGTGTAGTGCATTTCAATTATCAACTCTTGGAGGAGATCCCTTTCCCATTTCTGTGAATGCATTCCATTTGAAGCCTTGTTTTGAGGTTTTTCCTTCCTTGTAAATATTTGTGAATAAGTTTCCCTATGTTCTATTCCTGCTTTCTAGGTTAGTTTCCTTCTTTTCAAGAAGTGCTTGTGCACAATTAGTAGTTCCTCCTCCTAGTTTCAATCTATTTCCAAAGGTTCTATTTTTTATCAGAAGATGAATCCTATGCCCAATGGATATCAAAAGCTACTGGTTCTCAATGTCTAGCAGGCTGACATGCAACAGAAATTGCCAAAATGTTATCCAAATTTCCCTATTTTGTAAATTTTGGCTACAGGTGGAGTGAAATGAGGCTCCCACAAGGGTTGAGCCCAGCCTGTGAGAAAGACCTTAAAATTTTCTGGTCTTGGTTGAGTCCTCTATAATATTTTTAGCTCTCCAGTTTTTCCTTGTTTGTGAAAAATAACCTTAGTATGCAAAAAACCCTATGAATTGGGTATAAACCCTAGTTGCTCAGCCCTACCTTTCTATTTTCTCATTACCTTTTTCGAAGGACTTAAGTTCTTTTAATTCATGCGTGTATTATTCCTTGCCTTTAGTCTCCTAGTTGCATAATGAAAACTGAATATTCCTATTTGTCTGGCGACCCCAAGACTTCCTTTAGTCTCATAGTCTCGTAATGAGAGAATATTCCATTTTTATCAACAGATTATGCGACTATATTTGGATCAAATTTTGATCGGAGGGAAGTCAGGTAATCTCCTGACATAACCTAGACTTAGTAGATGGTATGGAGATCTCATGACTCAGTGTATTTTATAACCCGTGGATATAACCTAAGTTTGAGCTGGGTAAGGTTAAGTTCCTTCTGTCGGGAAGTCTCATGATAAACTCCAAAGTTAATAAATCTTCATGAGACTTTGTGTTTTATCAGTTGGGTTATCGCCATATATGAACCATGGTTAGTGGAGGGTCATCTTAGAGTTAAAATTATGCACTGATAGTGTGACATATGGTAGTAAGTGGACCCAGGTTTTATGTGCTTAGTCTCTAAGTCTCATGACCATGGAAAAATATTCGATATCATCTGACAGCTTTGAGAATGCCTTTAGTCGCTGAGTCTCATAAGGAAATGGAATATTCCAAGGCTATTTAGAGACTTCCCACTGGCCGTTGATCTTAAATTTGATCATGTGGTAGTCGCTAAGTATCCAAACAGATGAAGAGTTAAGTGAAATGAAAGGAGATAGCATGACTTCTTAGTCGTTGGGTCTTAGAATGTAACCAAGGTTAGTGAAAAAGTTAAGAAACTCATAGACATAAGGGAGAGATGATAACCTGGGTAAAAGGTGGGTTAGTTATGAGTTAAGGAAATGAATCTAAGATGAAGATAGATGGCTGTGTTTTGAACAAGAGAGAAGGTATTTTCAAAGCCATTGATACAGGTATCCGCACCTTCTTTGATCATTAAAGGTTTAAATATTCAAAAATATGAATATATGATTCTCAGAGTTCATGGCGGTGGTGCAATTTCTTAGGAATTTGATAGAGAGATGTATTGGCCAACTTTTCAGAGCTATATTTATGGTGATAGGAAAGATATTCAAAGCCATATCAGATCAAACAAGATATTTCTGAGGATATTTCCAGATGCATTAATGATAAGAATTGACAAATTTAGGGTTTCCATTATTCTATGCAAATCAATTGTAACCCTAAATCAAATTTTCTCCAAGCCTGCGTGCAAAAGGAGGATGTATATAATAGTTTTAGAATTTGTTGGTAATTAGAGTTTTTCGGTTGTAAAATTTATCTGAGGCATTCTTTCTACCCTCTAATTTTGGAAATTTATAATCTTTCATTTGAATCCAGACTTTGTGGGAATTATCTGTGGCATCTTTTTTTCCCTCTAATTTTCCTCTTTCTGTATTTTCTCTTAATGAATGTGATACATTGGTTTATATCAGAGAAGTCTTAGAATTCCAGAGCCTTTCTCTTTTCCAACATCTTTGTATTCTATTGTAGATGATTTTATTTAGATAGTTTGTGGATTTTGTTCATCCCTAACTATTTTGTCTCATTTCTGTATCCATTTGCTGGAGTGAACGTTTGTTTACAGGTCACAATCTATTTCTAAATTTCTTAGGAAAGCTATTGTTTTGTGAAATATTTTCTTTCCTTGAATAGCCTCTTTCTATTTCAGATCTCTCTGTGAAATACTTATGCAAGCCTGTTCAGAAATATTGTGTTCTATTAGATCTAAGAGCCTTCGTGCTAGTATGGCCACTGTGTTGTCTTCATATTATTTTTGGTGCATCACCTAGTAGGATAGTTTGCTTATTCAGTTACTTCCCTTTTATGCATTATTTCTATCCCTTTTCCCTCAAGAATTTACTTTCATGTTAAGAAGCAAATTTGGGTGATTATCCAAGAGGAACCAGTCTAGAATCTAGAGGTCTCATTTTAGTTAGCAAAGGTCTCACACCTAGAAATGATTCCCATGTTATACTAGATTATCAAGACTATGAGAGCTTGACCTAGGGTGCAAATTTAGTGTATAAAAATTCTGGCACACCCAGTGGAACCCAAAAGAAGTTTATTTGTAAAGATTATGCTATCTCTGGTATACTAATTGCATAGTAAAGACCTAAAGAGGTTTTCCTAGCAAGTATATCTGGTGACTCCATTGGTGAAGAAAAAAAGATCCAGTCTTGTTCAAAGTATATGAGAAATATTGAAACAAGAAGCTTAAAATCTTTTGAATTCTTGCAGCTACCCTTAACAAGAAAATATAAAGGGAGATCATCTCAAAAAACACCCCCTACAAGGAGGGTACAATCTAAACCACCTGATACTTTAGAAAGGAGACCTTTGCCTTTTCATTTCAAAAGGAGAGGAAGATCCTTAACTAGAGAGCTACAAGAAGATTCAGCTTTGCTCTTTAACACAAATACATCTCATAGTAGCTGCTCAACAAATCTCAGCTCCTGCAATGGATAGACAGTTTGCTTTTTCCCCCTTCAATCAAGGAATCCGTTGAACTTTGCTCAACATCATGATGTGCCCTTGGTAGCACTCAAAAGTCTACCTAATTTCACAGGTGAAAAACAAACAACAACTTTTGAACACATAAGAGATGCGACTACTTTCAGTAGCATACATAATATCATAGAAGAAGATGTGGCTACCAAGCTATTAGCAGCCTCTTTCAAAGATAAGGCCTTAGAATGGTTTAGAACACTAGCATGGTTACCGTTCCCAGGTGGTTTTTTCCCTTAGCATGGTTTCCACGTTAAAATCTATGTGTCAAATGTGTATATGTTTCATTGCATTGATATATTTCTTTACACATTATTGAAATTGGATTGGTCAATTAATACTAAGTTTATTTACTGCTATTCGATAAAGTCTAGAAAAATAACAGTATATCTTACCGAGCAGGTTATATTTGTTAAGTTTATTTAAGGCATACATCTTGATTGACTGAAATATAACTAGAGGGTATTATATTTGAGATATAAGTTTTTGGTTGAATTCTTAGAATTATTTTTAAGGCCACTGATTCACCCCCCTCTCAGTTATTCTAACAATTGTCATTAGAGCTTTGGTGCTTGGAAGAAAATTTTAAAGGGACTTAAACTAAAGATCACAAGATGAGTAAAAGAGATGTGCCTAAGTTGAACAAAGAAAACTTTGCATCATGGAAAAGAAGGATAAGACTTCATCTATTAGGTATTGGAAATGATGTCACACAATACATGGATACTGAATATATTGCACCTACTAGACCTCTGACCGTTGATCAATTAAGAGAAAAATATGAACACAACTCTATGATGATAGAAATTGATTCTTCACTAACCGATTCTGAATTTCAAGATGTGAAATCATGCACCTCTGTAAAGAAAATGTGGGACAAAGTTAGGCTAGTACATGGAGGAGACACGAATGTGTCGAGAGATAAAGTTGAAAGCCTAAGAGGAAAGTTTGATGATATGAGAATTAAAGAAGGAGAGAACATCATTCAATACAGTAGCAAAATCAAAGAAGTTGTTAATGCTATCTGTGGAGTAGGAGGCTTAATTGAGGAAGAAATAGTTATAAGTAAAATTTTGAGAACCTTACTGCCTGTTTATGCTATTAGAGTATCTGCAATTCAAGAAATGAGAGCAGTAGAAAATAACAATGTTACTCTTGATAGTTTGATTGGTAGACTTATTTCATTTGAGATGAACAACTATGACAACAATTTCTTACCTACTATTGAGTCAACATTCAAGTCTTCTATGAAAATAAGCAAATCTAGTAACAAACACACTATGAGAAATGATAGTGATAGTGATAGTGATAGTGATGAACAAGAAATTGATGAACTTGAAGCACTAATGGCTAGGAGATTACATAGAGGTAAAGGAAGACATAAAGGTAAATTACCATTGGTCTATTTTAATTGCAAAGAAATTGGACATTTTTCTGCTAGATGCCCTAACAAGAGAAAGGATGAAAGAAACAATGACAGATCTTATGAAAATAAGTATGATAGAAGTGACGACCAAGACTAAAGAAGCAACCGACACTCTGAAAAAAGAGATGACCAAGATTACAAGGACAAAGGAAAGAAGGCTTGTTACATGGTTGAGAACAAAGATAAAAATTCTAACACTAATTCTGATGAAGATATTAAGGTAGTATTTGTTGCTATGAAGGATGATTCAAATGAAGAAGAAAGGTATGTTGAAAAAGAACTCATACCTAAAGTTAGAAAAATGATGTCTGGATTATTGATAGTGACTGTACTCATCACATGACTGGAAATAAAGAAAAGTTTGAAACTTTTGAATATTATAATGGTTGATCAGTTAGGATGGGTAATGAATCACCTTTCCCAGTTGAAGGAAAAAGTACCACCATGTTGAATAATCTGATAAAATGTGAGAATTCATATTGGGTTAAAGGACTTAACTATAATTTATTGAGTATTTCACAGATGAACAACACAGGACATCGAGTTGTATTTGAGAACAAAAAAAAAATGATCTATAATGAAAAAGGAAAATTGATCGGTACTGGTGAACAAACAAAAGGTAATCTATTCTATCTTGATGATATTGAGACCACTTTTTTATTGGTTAGAAATGAAGATGTTTGGTTGTGGCATAAAAGGTTATGTCATGTGAATTTTGACAACATGGTTAAGATAAGTAAGAAAAGAAAAGTGAGAGGCTTACTGAGTATTTCAAAGCCTGACCATGTTATGTGCAAGAATTGTGAAATAAGAAAAATGACAAAGTCTAGTTTCAAGAGAAAAACCTACACATCTAATGCTATTATGGAATTAGTCCATACTGACTTATGTGGACCAACGAGAACAAAGATATATTATGGTGATATATACTTTATTCTATTTGTTGATGACTATTCTAGGATGATGGATGTCATGTTCTAAATAAGATAAATTTGAAGCATTTAAGATGTTCAAATGGTATAAGGCTAAAGTTGAAAAACAAAGTGGAAAAGAACAGAAATTTTTAAGATCAGATAGAGGAGGAGAATTTATTTTTTATGAATTCACTAAATTTTTTAATGAGCATGGGATTACAAGACATGTTCCTACATTGAGAACACCACAAAAAAATGGGATTGCTAAAAGGAGGAATAGATCAATTGTTGATTGTGCCAGAACACTAAAGATTGAAAAATGAATCACACAAACATTCTGGAGAGAAGATGTAAGTATTGTTGTATATACACTAAACCAAGTTCAATTGAAGAAAGACACAAATAAGACACCTTATGAGCTAGGGTATGGATACACACCAAATGTGAGTTACTTTAAAATTTTTGGAAGTCAATGATATATATTGAAAGATGATAGAATGGGAAACTTGACTCTAAAAGTGATAAAGGAATATTTCTAGGATATTCTACTAAAAGAAAAGCTTATAAATGTCTGAACAAATCTTCTAAAAAAATCATTGAAAGTAAAAATGTTAAAGTGGATGAATTTTCTAAGAAAAATGATGAGGAAAATAGAAAGGAACCTGAAGATTACAACAGATTTATCTACATTGAAGAACTTGACACCTTCCCCCAGCAACAAAACAATGCAACTGAGCAACAAACTACACACACCGAGAATCAGGAAAATGTTGACAATGCTGAACCAGGTAATAATGAAGATCACGATGAAGATCAAAATGAAGAAAAGAGATCTCAACTTGTACTTGCTAAATATGTCAGAAGACACCATCCAAAAAACCAAACCATTGGAGACAAAAGAGCAGGAATGAGAATAAGAAGTAAGTCTCTTAACAATAGATGTTTGATTTGTGATTTTGAGCCTAAATCTGTTAATGCTGCACTTGAGAATTAAGAATAGTTTAGTGCAATGAATGAAGAGATTGAACATATTAAGAAGAATAAAACATCAACATTAGTACCTAGACCAAGTGACAAAAATGTCATTGGCACCAAATGTATTTTTTGAAACAAACTGAATGAGAACGGATAAGACTGGTATACAAAGGGTAGGCACAAGAAGAAGGTATTAATTATGGAGAAACCTTTGCATTGATTGCTAGACTAGAAGGAGTAAGAATTGTACTTGCTTATGCTGCTTTTAAAGGATTCAAAGTATACCAAGTGGATGTTAAATCAACATTTCTAAATGGAATAATAGAAGAGGAGGTATACATTGAACAAACTTAAGGGTTTGTTGATCCTAAAAAGAGAAACATGGTTTTTAAACTACATGAAGCCTTGTATGGATTGAAACAAGCACCGATAGCATGGTATGAAAGACTTCACTCTTATCTCATTAGTATTGGATTTGTTAGAACAAGTGATAATAATAATCTATATTTGAAAGGAGATACTGATGATAAGACTTTGATTGCTGAGATATTTGTTGATGATATCATATTTGAAGGTAATGATATACTATGCAAATCATTTGTTGATGAAATGAGCAAAGAATATGAAATTTCAATATTTGGAGAGATCAAAATTTTTCTTGGTCTACAGATTCTACAACAGGATGAATGCATCTACATCACACAATCCAAATACATCAAAGAAGTTCTTAAGATATTCAAAATGGAGGACTCAAAACTAGTTGGAACACCTATGGAAACCAAAGGTAAATTGACAAAGGAAGACAAGACAACTGAGGTAAATCAGACCTTATACATATCTATGATTGGTAAACTAATGTATGTTGTACATACTAGACCTAATATAGCACATGTAGTTGGTATAGCTAAAATATTCTTTGCTAATCCTAAGGAATCATACCTGACTGATGTTAAAAGAATTTTTAGATATATGAAGAATAGTGAAGACTATAGTTTGCGATACAATAAAGAAGGAAAATTGAGCTACAAGTTTATACTTATTCTGATTGGGCTGGAAACATAGATGATAGGAAGAGCACGACATGAGGAGCATTCTTTACGGGTGACAGACTTGTCACATGGATAAGCAAAAAGTACAGATGCATATCTCAATCAATCGTAGAATAAAAATATGTATTTTCTGCTGCAAAATTCTCTAACATTGCATGGATCAACCAATTTATGAAAGGTATGAATGAAGATATTCTTGACCCAGTTATTATCTATTGTGATAACACTAGTGCTATAAACATCTCAAAGAACCCTTTGATGCATGCTAAGACAAAGCACATAGCTATTAAGTATCACTACTTGAGAGAATAAGTACACGAGAAATAGGTGATACTAGAATATGTACAATCCAAAGAACAATTAGTAGACATATTCACAAAACCACTCCTAAAAATACATTTGAGTACTTGAGGAATAGACTAGGGGTTCGATCGTTGTCTACTAGTCACTAAGCTGACTTGAAGGCTGCATCAGTCTACACATTATCAGAAGATTAATCACATTGATGCAAGTTGAGATATGGACTACAATGACATATCAATCCACTAAAGGGACAAAAAGATTCAAAGGGATAAAAAGGTTGTTGGCTACTATCAAGTTGTATATTTTTTTTGGCATTGCTGTCAAAGGGAGAGAAATATTCAATGAAATATACATTAGGAAGAAGAACATCTAAAGGGAGAGAGATATTTAATGAAGTAACCATCCATCAAAGGGAGAGAATTGGAAAGAGTTAACACTTCATATCTATCTAGAAAAGGGAAAAAATATTCTACAAGAAAGGGAGAGACATAGTTAGAAGACAAAACTACTACACCTATCTATTGAAGGGAATGAAGAAAGGGAGAGCACACAACATAATCAAATCTAAGCTAGAAGAGCTTACCAAGATTCAAATATTTGAATTGGTTATAGTACAATAATTTTGGTATGTTATGGAATATATCATACAACATATTTCATAGTATGTTGCCATCAATGCCAAATGAAGAGATTGATGAACTATAACTGATTGAATATTTGAAGATGATAAGTTGATGATCAATGAGATGAAAAAGTGAATGCAAGACATTAAATCAGTTAATATTTTGTATTTTCATTGATGTCAACTTGATATGGTTTGATTATTCAAACACATATTGGTCATAACCATGAAGATCTGAAGAGATAAATTTTATGTTATCGATAAAACATAAAAAGTTTGCATACACTGAGTGACAGTAAACCCCGACAGACCATGCATACCGACGGATAGTGAACACTGAGTAGTTCATAGTGTATACTGAGCACCGTAGTAACTGAGCAAGTGTTACCGAGCAAGATCTAATTACCGAGCATAACTGAATTCAATGACCGATCATAACTGGAGTTGATGACCGAACAAAACTGAAGTTAAAGAATGACAAAATTACTTAGCTGAAAAGAACTAAATTTAGGGATTGACTGATTGATTATTTTATTATTAAAAATCAGTTAAACTAAAGCATGAAAGAGATTTAAAGCACATTTTATCCACAATTATCATGGAGAGATTTGCGGAATAAAACTAAATTAGATCTTTACGGGATAAAGCAAGCATGGTGAGTTTTACGGATCAAGAAGTGATCTACGACAAAAACAAGGAGATTGAGTAGCTAATAATGTATATATAAAGAGACAAGGAATTCATTATGGAAAGAGGAATGCTGAGTATATTCTAGTGAAGATTGAATTCTTCATGCAGTTATGATCATACAGGTTGAAGAATAGATCCAAGGAATTCTACAGACACCGAGCAACTAAGGACAAAGTATTCATCGAGAAGAAGAAAGGAAGAGAGAAAAGGAATTGAAGAGAATATTAATCAGAGAGGTATTATTGGACTAACTATAGATCTAAATATATGCAAGTTAAAGTTGTATTTTGAATAGATCATTTACTATATCAGTTTAACAATTGATTCAAAAAATATCTTAATCGAGTGAGATTTAACAGTCCTTATTCTATTGAGGTACTCAAGAGTATCAAAAGTTTTTCTTGTTGACAACATAGTGAGTGCTAGGTCAAAAAAAAATGTTAGATTCAAATCCTCTAACAAGGTCAAACTTAACAGTGTGTATTGTAACCTTTAATAGGGTTGGCTCTTCACCAAGCTCACTTTAGAAGAGTGAAACTATTTTGGGTTATCAGGTGGTTTTTTCTCTTAGAAGGGTTTCCATGTTAAAATCTATGTGTCAAATGTGTATATGTTTCATTTCATTGATATTTTTCTTTACACATTATTGAAATTGGATTGGCCGGTTAACACTAAGTTTATTTACTGCTATTCGGTAAAGTCTAGAAAAGATAAACAATATATCTTATTGAGAAGATTATTTTTGTTAATTTTATGGACTGAAAGATAACTACAGGGTATTACATTTGAGATATATTTTTTGGTTGAATTCTTGGAATTTTTTTTAAGGCCACTAATTCACCCCCTCTCAATTACTCTAACAGTCCATACCAAAATTAATAAGGTGTCTTACTAATTACTTGCTTGATTTGAAATTAGTTCAATGTGTATAATGAAGTGCTAACAAATTCTCTCCAAAAAATCTATGGAACTTCTCCTTCAATCATCATAGTCCTAGCGGTGTTTAGAATAGTTCCATTTCTTCTCCCTACAATTCCATTCTCTTGTGGGGTTCATGGAGTAGACATTTGTCTCTTTATTCCATGCTCTTCACAAAAAGTGTTAAACTCAATAGAAGTATACTCTCCACCTCTATCTGATCTCAAACATTTCAACCTCAATCTTGTTTTAGTCTCAACCATAGCTTTGAAAATCTTGAATTTGTCAAACACTTCAGATTTTTTTTTCAAAACTATAGCTGACATCATTTTAGAATAATCATCAATAAATAAAAAGAAATTCATGTCCCCATAATAAATTCTTGTTCTTGCAGGACCACATAAGTCAATATGAACCAAATCTAGAATTCCATTTTAAGAATAATACTTTCTCTTAAAAGTAGAATTAGCCAACTTACCCAATTGACATTATTTACATGTTGCATTAGTAGGCTTCATCAGTTTAGCTAGATCTCTAACATCTCTTATAGTACTTATCTTAAAAATGTTATCAAAGTTCACATGAAAAAATCTCTTGTTCCAGAAACAATTGTCATCAATCTTAGCAATTAGGCATCTATTCTTAGAAATGTTCAAATGAAATACATTACCTTTAGTCTTTCTCCCTGAGGCAATCTCAATTCTAGAGCTTCCAATAAGTTTTCACATTCCATCCTTGAATTGTAAGTTGTAACCTTTTTCAAATAGCTACCCAACACTCAAAATATTATATTTCAAACCTTCAACACATAGAACATCATCAATGTTATTCTTACCATCAAGTGTAGTAGAGCCCCTCCCTCTGATTGTACAAGGAGTGTCATCACCAAATCTGAAAACACCACTATCATACCTTTCCAATTTCAAAAATTTGCTTTTGTCTCTAGTCATGTGTTGTGAACATCCACTATCAATAACCCATTCATCCTTTTTATCCACATGAAAAATCAAGACTTTCTCTTCATTCAAATTAGGATTTTCATATTTTATAGCAATAAACACAATCTCATCTTCGTTCTTTTTGGATTCATCATCAGTTACACCTTCATGAAAATATAATAACACTTCTTTTGATATTTAGACTTGAATTTATTAGGCTTGTACGTAGGTTCTTTATCAAGAGACCTTGAAGCAATATGACCAATATTATTACATGCAGAACATTTCAAAGGTAAATTTCCTTGATACTTACCATACCCCTTAGGTAGTCTATTTGCAATTAAGGATTCAAGATTATCAAGCTTCCTTTCTTCTTCTTTATTCTCTGTCCATTTCTTAGCATATCTAGATACATACTTAGATGGAATTTCTCCAGAATCATATCTTTTCTTATCTTTACAAATAATAGCTTTACATGTAGTTTCTACTTTAGGAAGAATATCTCCAAATTCTCTCATTTGAAAAGTAGATTACTTACCAATCAAATAATGTCTTGTCACATGTACCACAGTTCTAATTTATTCAATAGCAACAAGATTTTTATTGTAAGTAGGAGGAGAGGAACTTAGAATCTTAGAAACAATTTCATTCTCATCTAGGGTTCCACCAGTGCATCTGATTGCACAAAAAATGTGGTGATCTTATTCACATAGGTAGTAATGTTGTCATTATTTATCATATTCAATGCTTCATACTTTCCTTTCATACTTTGCAACTTAGCTTGATTCACAAATGCATCTCCTTAATGTAATGTCTCTAATTTTATCCATACATGATGTGTAGTCTCTAATCCCATAATATTTGTATATTCTGCATCTGATAGGGTACTCAATAAGGCTTCTTTTTCTCTCAAATTGTACTTGGATTATTTATTCTCATCACGAGTCACAGTAGAAAGATCTATAGGAGGATTATAGTTTTTATTTGTAACATCCCAGTGTTCTTCACTAATACCTATCAAGTGTTTAATTATCAAGTCCTTCCATATATCATAGTTTTCCATCAAATATTGGACTCTCTTTCTTAAAGTTCACCAACCCAGATCTCCTCAAGAGATTAAGATTCAAAAATAGGACACTAGCTTTGATACCAATTGTTAGAATTAAGGAAACACATACAACTGAGAGGAGGGGTGAATCACTTGTATAAAAAAACTCCAAACCTTTAACCAAAATATAAACTTAATCTCAAATCTGAATGATAAACATGAATACAAGATCATAACACAATAATCAACACATAACACCAAGATTTTTTTAGATGGAAACCCTGCTAGGGGAAAAACCACAGTGGGGATCAAACCCACAAGATAAATGTACTCTATTAAAATCACTATACCCTGTTAGCATTATTACAAAGGGGAATGCACATGCATTTAGGAAGACTTCCTAGAGCTCACCGTCTTACAAAAATCTCTAATCTCAAATCATAAAGGACATATTGTCCAAAATAAAAAAATGACAAACAACATCTCTGATATTCTAAAATAGTTCCAATGAAGTACATCAATTCTCTCCCTTAGTTGCAGATTCCACTCATACCTCTTCTCTCAACATCTCACACTCTTTTCACCTCTTTTCAATCACAAATGATTACATCTTTATATATATTACATCAATTTATCTCAATTAGGTCGACGGGGGACCTAATTGCAAAATTTTAATTCAATATAACTCAATACACAATGCGATCCATTAAATATTGGATAAGACATAGAAATGATCCATATCAACATCCTCAAAAATGTTTAAGATCCATATATCACACCAGGATCCTTCACAACACACTATGCCACCAATTCAGCCAAGAAAAATTAAGAACATCAACATGCCACATTGAAATCTTCAATTTTGATCACATAATCCAATCCGATCCAGCAACAAGAATAGGAAATGATTAAGAAACATTTGAAAATAATATGAAATATAATGACATCAACAAGAACTTTGTCTTCACAAATCATACTCATCTTTGCATTGTTCATCAAGAACACTAAATAATAACCACTATCATAAAATAAAATAGCTTTCCAACATTCAAATCATGAACCACTTGAACTGAGGACACACATCCAAGTCCTTAACACACCACTAGGTTAGAAACAAATAATATTGCATAACTGATCCAAACCGATCCAAGAACTGAAACATTGTCTCAGACTGAACTCTTGGAATAATGGAAGGGTGTGTATTAAGAGGGGAGGGGTGAATCAGTACCCTTAAAAATGTTTATCAATTAACCTTAGTAATCTTAGCTTGCATTACTGACCATTGTTGCTTTACTATCTCATGCATGTAATATCATAATATAAATGTAAGTGCATGTAAAAAAACATAGAAACATTAATGAAACTCATTTACACATGACACAAGAATTGATAACATAGAAAACCCCTATTAGAAGGTAAAAATTGTGGTGGGGATGAAACCCACAAAGATTCACTATTTTCAGAATGGAAGGTGCCAATTAAGGCTACAAGTTGTGATCACTTCTGATGATCTTACCCTGTTAGGAGTAACATATTAGAATTTTTAGATCTACTCGGTTAAGAGATTTTAATAATACAATTTATGTGTGCACTCAATTAAGAGATTTACAATAAGATTGTTAAGTCCACCTTCATGAAGTATTTCTTCTATTTTCTACAATTGTTAGAGAGTAGACAAAAATACTTATGACCTGATAGCTTGAAATCTTGAATTTATGAATACATATCCATTAAGTTCACAAAAACAATATCACCTTACTGTGATGGATAATACATCTGTTACTTCTCAGCAGCCTTGTATGAAGTTCTTGATAAACTGAATTCTTCTTTATATGTCCTTGTGCATGAAAACCTCTATTTCATCCTTAGATGTCCTCTTTAGCTACAATAATCATTGTCTTGATTGATTACTATATCTATTTATACAAGATTATGACCTAATTAGGTTTCACCTTTTTTCTTGATAACTCCAATGATCAAAGGTTTACAACTTGACCTTGATATCCTAGTTTGCATGAATATAATTAGTTAAACTAATTAAATCCATAATTGTCATTGTTCTTGATCCACAAAAAATGGTTTTCGAGCTAAGCATAAAGATATTTTAAAGACTAAAGTTGTAATGCCCAAAATTTTACGCCCAAAAACGCAACAATTTTTTTTTTTTGAAAGGAGTATTATTAATTAAATTTACAAACAAGAGGGTCTAAGGGGAATCATGACTAGAGTCAACATCCCTTAACCCTGGACGCTACATTAGTTAAAGGATCATGGTTCACAAGTTGAAGGTAATCTGTGTTAATATTAAGCCCTCTAGGTTATGGTACTCCTTAATACTATTTTTATAGAGGTCAGTATACTGGCCACATATATTGACCACATAAAAATAACATTAAGAGTCCTAAG
>MU228250.1:5391771-5450135 GCA_018584345.1 Thuja plicata | reverse complement strand
TTCCATCTTCCTTATCCTCCATTTCATCACCCTATCAACATATTTGAGCATACTTTCAGTGTTCTTGGCCTATCATAGCATATCTTTCAAAAGAGCACTATCCCAAGAGAAAGATGCATAGGTTCCTCCTTGAAATTTGAAAAAAGAAAAGAAAGAAAAAAGTGCCTCAGTAAAAACATGGTAAATAGGCACCTTGGTAGCAAAAGTAAAGAGAAAAAGATTCATCCTATGGTGAAAACCACTTCTTGTGCCACCTTGGATAAGTACCGTGATGAAAACCTGGCAAACAGGTGTTACACGTAATTCCTCCTACTTGTACTCCTCACTTGGGGGCAAGTTCCTTCCATAATATCATATCCCTCATATCTTTCATCCATTTTCCATTTGATGATCTTGACAAGGTTGGGCCTATTCATGAACAAATTGTTTATCTTACTCACTTGCTCTTAGCCATTGCACATTATCATGATCTTTCTTACTCCAAGCCAAAACTCACTACACCATGCCTTATCTTGATGGTGTTGTCCTATCAGTTGAACCCTTGGTCTTGATCAAAAGAAAGAAAAAAATAAAATGAAAAACAAGTTCTAAGAACTCTCTTGACATGTCCACTCTTTTGGGACTACATGATATCCTACATACTTTTCATGACATCAGGTCACTATCCTATCTGGCATTTAGCACCATTGTATGAGCCTACATTGCTATATTATTTTTCCCTAGCTTGGGTAATCTTGAAGAGACTCTCTTTGAGGGTGACATTCACCCACCTTATCCACTTTTTCCGATCCACTTCTGATCTATCAATCCATCTGTAACACCCTACATCTTTCTAGACATTGGGGGCACACAAATGAGATCATGCTTGAGAATTGGTAATCTTTTATGAATCTTCTACACATTGGAAAACATGTGTCACTCAAACTCTATGCTCTATCTATCAACGCATTTCTGATACTAAACCTTCATGATTACACCTGTGCTAAAAGTTGACTTTGTTTCCTTACAAATCTTATCCTTGCTTGGGATTTGTCTGTATTTATGTCTTAGGGTCAAGTCATTTTTCACTGGGGGTATCTTTTCTAGTATGCTAGGTTGCATTTGATAGGTCATCATAGGATGGTTTTTTTTGTGATATGATGCTCCTCGATGCTTGCACTAAACTATCCCTTTCATGAAACAAGGATGGCACAAACATTGCACTAACATGAACGATGTTCCTAGAACCTACATTAGATTGCAAACATGAAGAAAGTTATACACTGACACGGAACACATATTTCTTTAATTCCAACTTTTGATTGATGAATCTCTACTACGCTTGAAAAATGAATCAATAGTATTTCTTAATACTACTTAAACACAATTTGATCTTGGTCTGATTATGACTCTTTTATGTACCCATGATGTTTTCACTCGGGGCATCTAAGCGGTTATGAGTTTTCTTTGATTGATTCACAATTGATAGTTGTTATGTCTTCCGAGTTACTCCATGACCTTTGTGCAAAGACAAAGAGTCGCAAGGATGGGGGCATAATGTTTTCTTGATTTTATGCATATGGTGATTGTTCCAAATGATCCTATAAATTTCACCTAACTTGGATGTTTATGGTAAGAGCTGCCAACATGACTGGATAGCTGCATATATCTCGATCTTTGTTATGTGTAAACTACGGTGAGGTTGGAACAATTTCCTTGTTTATTTTCTAAATCAGATTCTCACTAAGATATATGAAGCATAATGTACCCAAGGATATGAATTTTCAAGGTCATTGCGGGTTCAATATCTTACCTTACATAGATTCTGAGATAGTAAAAGCAAGGTGACTATTTTGTTATCTTGGCTTCTATGCCTTGATGCCTAAGTCTATTTTCAACATTTCAATAAAACTTAGTATTCATACTTTCATAATGTCAGCGGGTATTAGTGATGGTTGTACTATCCGGTGGTATCCATTCCAAAAAGTGCCCAATGATGATAAAAATGTCCAAAATCTGCCAATCAGTGACAAGTCCTACGAGTCTGCATATAACTGCATTTAGAGATTGCATGATACATTTATGAAAGAAGTAAAAGCATAAGGAATTTGAACTCAAAAATTATTTCTATTTTCTTCTAAATCCAAGTTAATTACATGATCAATGATTCCGAAAATCTCTAATCTATCGAGAACAAAAGCGAACTCACATTTTTAACATGAATAACTTGGTACCCGTGTGTTTATTCTTAATACACCCCCATTTCTTTGCTTCTTCTACTCCATTATTTTTGTCCTACCCATTCTTGCAAGTGTTACATTCTTTCCACTGAGGGATTTTATTCTTTTCCTTCGATTTTGTTCCCGAGGGGGCATGATCACACTATCATCAATCAAATTCTTGCTTCAAAACAACATTAAAATGACTTCGTTATCAAATGACTAGGGGCATGACAGTTTCTTTAACTAAGTTATAACTAGTGGATAGAAAGATTTGGTTCTCATAATGTGGATATCTTGTGTTTCCTTATTTTAAAAGATTCTTATTAAGCTCCTAGTAGCTTCATACTAACTTTTGGATGAAAACCAAGTTCGAAATCAGTATTATCAATCTTTGGACGACAACCAAGTTCAGAAATGGTATGTTTAAAAATATTTTATTAACCTTTGGATGATAACCAAGTTAAAATTCAATACTATCAATTAGTTCAATCAAGTGCGAGAATGATCTCATTAAGCATTTCACTCGATCATGAGCGAAATTCTCAATCCTTTTGAAGTCAAAATCAAAAACTTTCTTTGAATTAATGTGCTGCTCGCACATCAATTCAAAGAGGGGTAAATGTAACCACCTGGATTTGGTCTTCTCTAACTATAGACCCTATTTTCCCTAAGTGTGATCATACCCCCAATTATGTTCAGACAACTCTTCGATCGACTGACATAATTAATTCAAATCAAATTTAATCTCCTAAGTGATTTAATGACTCAATTTTATTAATCACCTAAGCCAATCAAATCAAATCAAATCAATTTAATTCAAAATCAATTCAAATCAAACATGGCTAAGGTAATTAATCTAAGAGAAATTAAACAAATCACTTGCAAAAATCCTATCTTCTAGCCTAAATTAATCTAAGTAATTGGCTATAGTCTTAATTAATTATCTAAAGCAATCAAAAGCTTAAATAATTAATATTACTATTTTTGAATGAATATATTTCATTAATATTCCCCTAAACCCCTAACCTAACCTACCTCAACCACCTTGACCCTGGGTTCAAACCCATCCCAACCTATTCACCCCATGCTAAATCTAATCCTAATCCTAATCCTCTTCTAGCCCACCTCCTAATGATGTCACATTCCTAAAAATGTGATTAGGGAATCAACCCACTTGAGAAAGTCAACTTTCTCAAGCTTGACTCTAAACCCTCTCCATGCCTCTTAAGTGCTTGCACTTAATGCATATGATCTCTCCATGCCTCTTAAATGTTTGCATTTAATGCATATTCCTCAAGCCCATGCCTCTTGAATGCCTTTGGCATTTATTCCTCTTACAACCCATTAATGAGTTTTGCAACTCCATAATGACCCTTGTCCCCCCTCTCTCTCCTCATTTCTTCTATAAATAGAAGGATTTTTTGAGAACAAATAAGCCCATAATTTTAGAGTTAAATGTATTGTTATGCTGTTTAGATCATTTTGGAATTCATATTGCATATTAGATCTAATATTAGGCATTGTTATTATCTTCATTTGTAGAGCTAAATATGCATGTTTCTTCATCATTTAGACTAGTTTGATTCAAATATTTCATGATAGGTTGTATATGTCACTAGAAAAGGCATAATCTGAGGGCTATTATGTTGTTTTTCACACTCATAGTTAGAAAGCAATAGATCAATTTTAGTGGGTTTTCATGCTTTACTAACCCTTTTTCACTAACGTAATGATCTATTGAAGTGTTGTGTCACAGGTAATAGGTGCACAATTTAACACACAGATCTAATTTCAACCATCTTCTAATCTTAGAATCTGTAATATATCCTAAGTTTGAAATAGATTTGTAAAAGTCATCAATAGTTTCAGGAGCTTTAACTTTCACATTTTCTGCCTCTATAGCTTCATCTTTCTCAGTATCTTCAATATCTTCTTGGGTTCTGATGAAATTTCTCACTCTTTTGTTTGCACCTCTCTTCGGTGTGACCACTTTCCTCTTGTATGTTCTTACCTTTCCTTTCTTCAAAGGTGAAGGAGTTGAATCCTTAGATCTTTGGCTTCTTGTTCTAGAAGCAGTTGTGGTCCTTGGTTTCTTAGTTGGTGGATGAGGTGGTGAATATGACTTTGTGGCTTCAGAGTCATCTTTTTATTCAATTTCACCGATAGGTAGTTGTCCTTCAGTTTCTTCCTCCTTTTTAGTTTCCTCTTCGTGCTCGGTTTCTTCCTCTATTGCCGACAATATTTTCTTGAGGTTCTTTACCATCTTGTCCTTTTTCCTGACAAATTTCTTAACAACTAGGCCAGATTTTATTCTATTTTTAGCCTCCTCATATGTTCCAAACTTGGTTTGTTTCTTATCCAGTGGTTCATTTAACAAGGCATCAATTGCTTTAGATGCAAGATCAAAGTTTAACTCATATTCTAATGGTTGAAGCCATACTGTCCTCGGTATATCAGGCTTGATATAAGTATGATATGTATCAACCATAAAACATAATTCATCCTTATACTTCTCAATGAATTGTTTGGGGATCCTTACCCTCTTTTGCATTTTTTCTTTGAATACAGTCAAGTATTCATCCATGACTATCTCAAAATTATCTCCCAGTGAGGCTATATGTTCACTGATCTACATGGTGACCATTTTTATGCTATCCCATTTGACATCTCCTACCGATGGGAATGTTTCTTGAAAGTAGAAGAAAATACACATTATGAGTGAGAAAAACTTACATGTGTTTGACTTTGCATTCTTGATAGTCTCTAAATTATCTTTTAACTAATTCAGTAGAATTTTAGATAAGTCCAACTATGTTCCCTTCTTCACAATCTTATACGTTGTGTCCACTACACTGGATGCTATGATGTTCAACCTGCTGTCTTGAAAGAATTTGTAGCCTAGAACACATGCACTAAATTTTATCTCATCATAGGTTATGGTGGAAAATTTCAATCCCCTACCATCCCATTTGGCTCCTATGATCTTCTCAGTCTCGACCTTAGGTGGATATTTCATTGCTTTTACCTTCTTGGTTACAGGGTAAATGACGATCGCATGGATAACATCTCAGGTTATCATCTTCGGTTCATCCAACCAAATATTATGATTGTGTATTTGGCTTAGTACTAACCGAATCTACTCAGTTTTGAAGACCTTTAAGAACATTAGGGCATCGGTGAGTCCTTTTACTTCTATATGTTTATGTTCATCTTTCAGTTTTCCATCCTCATTACATAGCTTCTTATAATCTTGTTCAACTTCATAATCACCTATCTCTGCAATCTTGCATTGTATAAATGATCATACATCTTCCACAAGAAAAACCCTAGCTGGTATTTGTGAGAATGATCCAACATCATTGGGTTGTGAGGAAACCTCAGGGTGAATCTTGTAGTTTGGTTCCTCACATGCTAAATTATTGATGAGCTTGAACTCATCCTTCTTTGTGTTCTTCGATTTCACAGTTCTTGAAGTTGTTGCCATTTTTAGATATAGGGATTTCTATGAAATGTGTGAAATAGATTTGTTTGTTCTATAGAACTTACTATATAGACCTGTAATGATTTTTGATCTGTGTGGAGTGCTGGTGGTCAAGTTGTGGTCGCTCTGTGATCTTGTTGCTTTCTACTCAAAAATTGCTCTTCGTCGCTCTACTCTGGTCATGGTGAACAATGAGACCAACCAGTTGCCTTTTTATAGCTATTTGAGCTAAAATGTGTGTCATAAATTCTTTCCAACTCCTTGATGTGTAAAGATAGAGTTTGTTGGTTAAGACTGCAACTTTCCTTCGGTGACCATATGTCATTTCGGTGTGGTCATTCAACTCTTCGCTTTTACCGATAGGTTTCGGTCTTGCAATCACTTATTCACTTTGCTCATTTACCGATGAGGCTCGGTTTATACTAGAAACTTTGCTTTTAACCAAAGCTTCTTGGTACTGTAGGTAGTCTCAGTTTTGAGTGTGTACCGATAGATTTTGGTATGTATGCCCGATAGCATAGTTATCACAGATTTTAACAAGTAATACCATGATGCATCTTTCTTATGCTAATTTGGCATTTAATCAATTATATTATGAAACTAGTGATGTAAAATAATAACTTGGGGTAATGTAGCTCCATACTTACTTGTTCTTCTTAGGTGGGGGTGGTGATGTCACCAGATCCATTGGATGGGGTGTCATCATTTTCATTGCTCGGTCCAGCTTCATCATTGTTTGAAGCTTTTCTCCAAATTTTGTCTCTTTCCCTATAGATGTCTTCAATGGTATTTCCATTGGGATATGTTCTGCTTTCTGTCATTCAGTCTATGTAGTCTTCCTTGAGATGACCAACTTTATGAAAGTGTAAGCATGCCATTCCAGAGTTAGTCCAACCTCTAGACTTTCTAGTCCACTGTCTCATACAGTTTGCAACAATGTGACCAAATCTTCCACATGCTGTACAATTTTTCCAAGTGTTTTAATCCCATACATACTGGTTACCGAATCTCTTCGGTTGATAGGGAGTTTCTTGACCTTTTGGCTTCCATGCTTGCCTTTTCTTTTTCCAGCATTCAAGAGTTGTGTGTCCATTCATTTTGCAATTAGGACAATATTTGTCCATGTAGGTTTCCTTCTTTGGTTTTTTCATCTCAGACTTACATTCATATGCTTTATGTCCTTTCTTGTTACATTTATAACAAAATGCTATGAATGAAGATGTAGATTTAGGAATACCTTTCATTTTTCTTCTGCATACATTTGATGTGTGGCCTTGCTTTCCACAATGATTGCATGTAATCTTTCTTTTTCTAGAATTTGTATAGACATTCTTTGGATCACTTTGATTTGATGATTCTCCATTCTCAGTAAAACCTAGACCAGTATTGTTTTTGACTCTTCGTTGTCCTTCAAGAAAATCATCCATTCTTTTATTGCTTTCTTCAAATTTCTTGATAATTTCATTATGCTCCTGCTGAATTCTTATTTTATGTTTCAACTTTTCATTCTCATCTCTTAGCTCACCGATAGCTTCTATTATTTCAACAAGTTCAACATTTATTCTGTTTGACTCTTGACCCATAAGAATAATCTGATTTTTAATCTCATGGTGATGCTCTGTAAGTCTTTGTATTTCAGACTCTTTTTCTTGTAGCTTTTCTGTAATCTTTATTCTATCACTAATAACTAGTGTTCTTTCTTTCCCAACTTGTCTAGCATTGTTCATGACATCAATCATCCTTACCATTTGTGTCTCTTGACCGATTTGCAGAGATTTAACTTGTCTAGCCAGATGTAGATTGATTTTAGTTAGGCTTGTGATGCTTTCTTCTGATGTATCTGATTCTTTCCTTGTAGTTGATCTTGAAGACTCAAAGAAATCTGGTATCTCTTCCTCATGATAATATGTCTCATTACAACAAGTTTCCATAATCTTTCTTTCATCTAACAACTATCTCATGTTGGCTCTAGTTTCTTTATACTGTTCATAGAACATCTAAATTTATAGCTTCTTATTTTCAATATTCTTATCAAGTCCATACCTCTCCATTGTATGATCTTTTCTCTTAATCCTTTAAGCTTTTGCAAAGAAGAGACTTAGCTCTGATACCAATTGTTGGAATTAATGGGAAGTGTGTACTGAGAGGGGAGGGGTGAGTCAATACCTCTAAAACTTTTGTATCCTTTAATCAATTAACCTTTGTGCAATCAATTATATATCCATTCATTCTGATCTATACTATCTTGATGTGAGTTATATCAATTCATAAAATTAACATTCATGTGAACATTCAAGAAAGTAATTGACATATAACACAAGATATGATATCGCATAAAAATCCTGTTAGGAAGTAAAAACTACGGTGGGGATGACACCCACAAAATCTTCACTATCTGCAGATTGGAAGGGGTCGGTTAAGGCTTAAAATTTGATCACTTCTAATGATCTACCTAGTTAAGAGTATCTATGGAGACCTATTAAACTCTACTCAGTTAAGATATTTAGTTACACTATTAAGTGTGCACTCGATTAATAGATTTTTAGTTGGACTATTAAATCCACCTTCCTTGAAAGGATTTTTACACTTTGCTCCACTTTTTAGAATGATATAAAGTTATAAATTGACCCAATAAATGCAATATCTTATTGCTGATATAGATCCATTTAAGTTTACATGAATGAGATTATCACCTAATATGATTGAGTAATACCTCTGAATCTCGGTAGCCTCTGTTCTTGGTTCTTGCTAACCAAATTCACCTTTTATTGTTCTAGTTCTTGAAACTTTCAATCTAATCCATAGATGTGCTCATAGGATTCATTCATCCTCTCTTTCATATTCACATCTTTGTATAATGAATGATTTCATCATCTATTTATAAGATGGATTGACATCATTAAGTTTCACAAAAAAACAATGTTAACTCTAAGATTAGGTTTGCAACTTGTACCTTGATCTCTTAGTCTATGTGTTTTAAATCAGTTAGAATGATTAAAGCACTTACATTCATGTTTCTTATCCCTAAAGAAATGGATTCAAAACAAATCAATATCCTATTAATAGAATAAGATTGCTTTATCTGACGTGGAAGTCAGATCTACTTTTTACAGGCTGCAACTGATTCTCAGTTCCTGACGGTCGGTTATGCTTCTAAAATCAGTTGATTTTCTTTCAGTTTTGTTCTCTCAGTTTCCCTTTAACTATCTTGCTGATTTTCTCTTTATCTACTTCTTAGTTTGCACTTTATCTTGCACGTCGGGTTCCTCTGTCGAGTTCCTCTTTATCTTTCTATTTTGCAATTTCGGTGTATACACAAAGTTGTGTTGTCAATTCTCTTTGTACTTAGTCATTTCGGTGATCTTTTTATATCTGATTTTTGGTTTGGTCTTTGTTCTGTCTTTCTGTGTATGCTTACCAAAAGTGTTGTTTGCATACTAATGGAAAATTAATTTCATCAGTTATGGCCTCGGTAAGAACTGATAGTCGATCAAGGATTGTTGTATTTTGATAAATTTGTGTGTCAGTAACTATCTGCAATAGGATTTCCTTTGTAGTATCCAGGACTTGTGAATTTTTGTTCTCCTTCTTGAGCTTTTCCTGTATTTCCTTCCATTTGTATAGTTCTCCATACTTTGTTAGTGACTTGGGATCCAGTGTTCTTGGATCACATTCGGGTATGTCAATGATCTCATCAAGTGTTCCTGGTACTTTGTTCTTCTTGTTCTTTTTCTTCTTGGGAATGGTGCTAGAAGCATGTGAATGAAGGATTATAGCAAGATCCTTCTCTGGCTCTGTTGATTTTGGTGATTTTGTAGGAGGTGTGGTGCCTTTGGTATATTGCTTGGTATGAACTTTTTGGTTGGTTGTAGACATCTCTACTTCAAACTTGTCTTTGTATGTAGCCTTGTTTTCCTCTTTTGTGTTGTTTGCAGTGACATCACTTGGTTTTTCCTCTCCACTTGTATCTTTCTTCTCCTCAATTGTATTTTTATGCTCCTCATGTTCATCACCTTTTTCCTCTGGTATGTTTGCATTAGGCTCAGGTGTTTTCTCCCTTTCTTTAGTGATTATATTGATAGCTTACATCAATAAAGACAAGTTACCTAGTACATTTGCATTTACAACATCAACAGTTTCCTATTCCTTGGTTTTCTCGATGGCAATATTTACATCTTCATCATCCTTGACATTATAATCAGAATCACCTTGAGTTATATCTTTTATAATGATATCTGGTGTTTCTCCTAATGATTGTAATATCTGAGGAATATCATCCATGGCCTTACTTTCCTCTATTGTCAAATTAATTGGATTGACATCCTTGGTGTCATTGATGAAAATATGCTCAGGGCTTGGTGTGGCCTCCTTCTCCTCATTGTGAGCAGTCTTGGTTATAGCTAATATCTTCTTGGGTGGATTAAAGATTTGAGTCCAAATCTTATTGCTATTAGTGTCAATGTCTTCGAGCTTGTTTTCCAATACCTTGTATGCTCTGGTCTTTCCCAAACATTTCTTTTCATGCTCCTGAATTATTGATTCAATTTATTCAACTTTTGATGTGTGCATGTAATTCAATAAGATTATTTCTCTTATTTGTTTTTCCATATGCAATGCATATGTCCACCTGGCTAATATCTTATCATTTACCTCTTGTGGAATATGAACTATGAATTGTAGAGGCACATATTTGTATGCTACAATAATTTTAATAATTGTATCCTGTAATTTTTTCTAGTCCTCGATAGATAGATGTACCCATTGTCTAATATTATTATTTGATATACTACCTATATTGATGATTGACTGTGCAGTTTCATCAATTGTCTTTGGAATTTTGGCCTTTTCTGCCTGAATTCTCTATTCTCTTTCATCCTTGTTTCTATCATCCTTTTCTTCTCTTCCTCTTAGATATCTCCTTCTCTATTTTGGTGCTGATTACCTAGTTGAGGATGTATTCTTTCTTTTCTGATAAGTTCTCACAGTTCCTTTCTTTAAGGGTGGTGAGTCTACCTCTTTTTTTGTCTTTCTCCTTGTTCTTGATGCAACTGTTACATTAGTAACCTTTAGTTTCTTGATAGGTAGTGCATTTGATTTAGTAGACTCTGAATCACTTATCTCTTTAGCTTCACCAATGGGTGACTGATCCTTGGTGATATCTATTGATTGTTCTAAGTCTTCATCATTTACTGACAATTTCTTTTGAAGAGTGGTCATTATTTTTGTCTTCTTCTTGTCTATCTTCTTTACTACTAAACCAGTCTTGATTCTAGACTTGGAATCCTCATATGTTCCAAATATTTTTAATGTTTTATCCACTAGCTCATTTGGTAGGGTTTCAATAGCTATTGTAGCTTGATCAATGTCAATTTCATATTCTAGTGGTGGTAACCATGTTGTTCTCATTTGTGCAGGTTTGATGATTGTTGAGTTGGTGTCAACTTCAAAACATATCTCATCTTTGTACTTTTCCACTAGTTAAGTAGGGATTCTCATTCTCTTCTACATCCTATCCTTGATTTTTGTGAAGTGTTCATCCATTATAGGTGTAAAGATATCTCCTAGTGACTTCATGAAATCACTAATCTATACAGTAATTGGTCAGTTCATGTCCCAAGTAACATTATCGACTGAAGGAAAAAGTTATGTAAATAGAAGAATGTGCACATAAGGAGGGAGCCAAACTTTCATGTGTTAGATCTGGCTGATCTAATTGTTCTCATATTCTCTTCTAGTTTCTTTAGTAGCATCTTAGATATTTCTAGTTGCAGTCCCTTCTTCACAATTTTATATGTAGTGTCAACTACTCCACATGCTATGTAGTTCATTTTTCTAGCTTGGAATATCTTGTATTCAAGTACACATGCACCAAATTTCATCTCGGGTTTGGTGATTGTATTGAGTTTCAACCTTCTGCCATCCCATTTGGCTCCAGTTATCTTTTCAATGCCAGGGCATGAAGGATGCTTTAGGGCTTTTTCCTTTTCGATGATGGGATAACTGGTCACTACATGAATCGTATCTTTTTTTATCAGTTTGGGTTCATCTAGCCATATTTTCCTCTTCATGTACTCGGATGACTACTATATGTATCCACTCAGGTTTAAACTCTTTCAAGAACAATAGGGCATTAGTTAACCTTTTCATTTTTATGTGCCTATACTCATCTTGTAGGTTTCCATCCTTACTTCTAGTGAATAGATCTTTCCTTCTTGAAATATAACTATCAAAGACTCTTAAAACTTGAATACAAAAAGGAAAGAAATACACTAACAATTGAGTGAGTCACTCACAACCACACTCTCTGCATTCAAAGGCACAAATTTCTTAAACAAGAAGAATTTTCAATAAAATATTTTATTCAGAAAGCATGAAAGGATGTGATTCACATCGCCATAGATAAATGATTAACTATTCAGAGATTTTGAAGTTCAAAAAGATATACGAGCCAACTAACTCGAACCTTAATAAGAAAAATAACAAAAGAATGGCCAATTAATTAGGATAATAGATCTTAAAAGATTACTGACTAAATCCAAAATATATTTTCCATAGATCATAACAACATGTTCATTTAATTCCAACTGAAATCAAAATGAAATCAAAACCATGCATTCCGACAGACCAACTGATCCACAAAATGATAAAATCTGCTTATATTACCAACTGATAACATATATCTATGTATTTGAAAATATCCAGTATCATTACCACAGGAATGACTTAAAAATAGAATAGATAATAAATGGAATTTCTTTTCAAGAGAACTAACCCTCCCTTGGTCACCCAAAATATCATATATAGCCACGCAAGGCTTAATTTAGTTTTTAAAACTAACTACCTCAAAAATAGCAAGAACTTTGGAAAAGAGCTAAAACAGAAAACTACATGTGAAACTAAATGGTCAATTGACCAACTGTATCTCTAGCATTGGATTTCATGGCAGTTTTCATTGTCTTCCATTCCTTGAATGCCACAGAGAAGTTTTGTCTCAGCTTTTAGTTTGGTTTGGCAGCTTCTTTAAACCTCTGCAACCAAACATCTTTGAAGTTCTGTGTCTATTTGGTTTTGTTTGCAATCACCTTTAGATGTTCATCACTGTAGACCACCACCAATTCCACATGAGCTAGGATCGAATGATCAGTCATCCTGATTTCTTTGGCAGCTTTCAAGTTTTCCAACTTTTTATGGAAGCAGGGCAGCACCTTCGACATTTCACCACTGGCTTCATTCTCTAGTCTGATGATCTTCCCTGTACATTCATTTTGTGCTAGTAAGGTGTCTCTCGGGTTGATCTGGGCTTTAATTATCTGAGATGACTCTTCTATCGCCTATTCATATAATGAAATTTCCCATTCCAAATTCACTTTGAGCCTGAACAGTGAATTTTCATCCATTCTAGGCACTGCCTTTTCAGAAATAAACTTATTTATACCATAGGTATAAACATTCTCCATATTATGCATCTCAATTTCTAATTCCCCCCTTTTATTTTACCACAACTCCACATCATTTTCTACTATATTTAGTAATTGTTCATCTTTTGTCATCACATTATCAAATTCACTAGTAAACCTAGTAATTTCTTCATTAACCTTATCCATCCATTTGTAGAAGGCTGTTGATATTGATCTGTCCATGTGTACTTGGTCCAGGAATTTCTGAATTTTAGAGGACTTTACATCCAAATCAAAAGGGACCATTATCAGTGGCTGAGGTAGAGGATTATGAAGCTGCTGAATATACTTGGCCATTTCATAAAGGGCCTGCTTCAATTTGATCTTATCCTCAGCATCCTTTTTCACTCAGTGACTGATTTTCTTATTGGCTGAATCAAATATTTTTAAGTCAGTGGCCCTGGTGGACATGCCCAGATCTATCTTTTCTACATGGAAATCACTTTCTGTAACCTCATCACTAGTTTTATCTAAGTTTGGTTTTAATATCTCTACCATCTAGTGTCATATATTAGTATCCACATAAACCATGGCTTCTACCTATGGCTTCTTACCTCTTGGGGTTTTTCTGAGATATTTGCTAACCATATCTCCAACAGGAGCCGATATTGGAACAATGCTCCTTTTCTTATTAACTGAAAGCCCCAACCAGTTGGGACTCTTTGGTGTAGGAGCATCAGTGGAAGGGGTTGATACTGACAAGTTTTGGTGGTCTTCCCCTGCTACTTGAATCTTCGGAGGGCTTTCTGAACTCTTATCCATTTTATCCTTTTTCTTAGGTTGTTTTTCACTCTCTTCCTGTTCAGAGTCAACTGTAATGCAAGGGATCAATTCTGCCTTTTCTTGCCTTTTGCTCCTAGTTCTTGTAATCCTCTTGGATTGTATAGGGATTGTTTCTCCCCTTTCAATATGATCTTCAATTCCAGTTTTGGATTCACCTGCAGAAAGCAATTCCTCATTTTCATTAGTAATAGTGGGAGAAGTGAGTTTTGAAATTCTTATACTCTTCCTGGTTACTGAGATAGGGATTTCTTGTTTATTTTTCTTTCTTATTTCCTTCAACCACTTGTCTATTCTTTTGAACACATTTTCAGAAATAACATTCAAATCATCTACTTCCTATCTTCCCCAATCTATTTTCCTGGCCACTGCTTCATCATTTTGTTTTATACATTCACCTTCTATCACATCCTCTTCCACATCGATGTCAAGCCCTTTAATTTTGAAAGGCAGTCGCAGGGTAATAATTAGATCCAGTGAAAACTAGGAATGCATTCTTTTCACAACCTCAAATTCATCAATGCAGTCAGCCCAATAGTCTTCCAAACCCGATTGATGTAGGAAGGTGGCATCTTTTTTGAAATGGTTCACCACAAATTTCTTGTTGTCAAAATATTTGCGACTTTGATAACAAGGGAGATTGAATACTTTTAGTTCAATATCAGGAGAAGAAATACCATGTGTTAATCTGAGGCGATAGTGTCCCAAATCAATAGGAAATAATGAACCTACTCCTCTTTTAAGCTTGAATTTCAATCTGACCTGAATAATTTGCCTAGATATTTCCAGTAGAATGTACTTATCTAGACAATAGTGTTGGAGCTTCACAGGTTCACCACTAAAGCCTCCTACCTTTAAGTAACTGAAGGTGGGGAATTCAATAAAGAAACTACCATAAACCTTAATCAACTCCATAGCCTCTTCAGACATTCTGCAATTTATTCTTCCTCTTAGCTCAAAGACCAACTTGGCTAGGAATGTATCTTGCACCCTCCAAAAATTTCTTAGGTTATTCTCCTTCTATAGATAAGAATGGTACTCGTAGATCATCATGTCATCTTTCCATAGTTGATAAGGTAAGCCCTCCCAATTTCTACAGATGGCTAGAACATAGAATAGATATGAGTACATGTAGAAATTAGAAGCTTCCGCAGACTAGGACAACTCTTCATCTAGCTTTGCTGCTATTACTTCTGCCCAGTCTACATATTTTCCATCAGTCAAAATGGTTTGAATGAGGATATACATCCAGTCCTCCCACATTATGTCGTTAGGTTTTCCCCTCAGTCTGTTCAACATGACAACAATATCTCTCACCTCTCTTACCAAATGGTCCTTTTTTAGAGGCTTGGGAAGTTTGGAACCTCCTCTTTTAGCTTTGGATAACCAGTCTCTGGCTATGTTATTACTATAATCCTTGAAATTATGGAGAAAATCTTCTTTATCTTTCTCAAAATCGTAGGCGATGTAAGTCTCTACGGGGGGAATTCTTAGGGCCACCATTATTGTTTGTCAGTTCATAGACACCGACATTTCTCCAGAATGAAGGCAGATACATTTATTTACCTTGTCATACCTATTTCTACACTCCATCATCAATTCAGGGCACAGAGTCACTTTAGGAAAACCAGCAGCCTCCAACAAACCGTTGTCAACGATTTTGCCTTATATAGTCTCAGCTTTGGCATTTCTAACTCTGTGAACAATCTCTGCAATGTTGTCTTTGACAAGAACCATATCTCCCATCTTTGGTAAACAACTACTTATAGGAGAAAACTTGTTCTCCTTTACAAATCTGGCCTGTAGGGCCGACTTACTAGAACTACCCATGGTAATTCCTAGCACTATTGATTTGAGAAAAAGATACAAAACAATGGAAATTTCCTTTCTTACAGCATGAAATTCTTAAAAACTAGAAAGGAAAATGAGAGAAAATACTTTGAGACTCACCGATGCCAACACTTCCACTTGCAGAGAAAAACCTTCAAAGATCTTCAGTCCCATCTAGCTTTCCAATAGAAGGTGAAAATAGAAATGGCAAAGAAAGGAAAGCTTAATATATACATTTAAATCGCCTCTGTTTAGTGATTATGATTACTTGCCATGAATCAATGATTCCCACCATCAATAGCTGGCCATGTCCCATCGCATTTCCTGCTTACTTAGGAAAACTATACTTTTAGCTGAGTTGATGTCACTCCCAATATTTTCAGAAATCAATTTCATAAATACAAGTGAAATTTGGCACGTGTTGAGTGTGTCCGATCATTATTACATTTTTGAATCTTGAACATTGAACTGTGAAGTGTAAAGTTCAAAGTTAAAGATCTCACATATCTTTAGCCATGAATTGACACAGATAATAAATATGATGAACTAATGCATGACGTGTAAAGGGAAAATAAATTATGAACTCAACAGGTTATGGTTCAAGATTCAAGACTTTAAAAATCATGATGCTGAGACATAAAAGGACGCAGGCTTAAGAGGGAATGACAAATGTAAAATGGGAAGTTAAACTTTGAACTTTGAACTAGTGAGTTCAAGGTTCATAATTCAATATTATGTTACACATCTGACGTGGGCTTGCAAAACTTACCGATTGAAAAGATGGCGCGGATTTGCACAGCGGGAAACAAGATCTTGAACTTTGAACATTGAGTTCAAGGTTCAAGATTCAATATACAACCCGACACTTTACATGTTACTTTGAGAAAAATTCAATCAAAAGCTTTTTGACCTACAACAGGTGGCTCTGACTAGGGATAGGACTGTGAGGGATGAAATAATGAACTCCAAAAGTTTCTAGTTCTACACAAAACTAGGCCTACAAGCAAGTAAAAACCAACCTAAGACACAACAAAACAATATGTACATGAAAGATTGGCAACTTATGGCTCATAAAGCTTGAGATCTTGCCCATTAAAGGACAAGGGCATTTCTGTTCCATCAGCATACTTCAATCTGAAAAAGTTAGGACCGAGCTCTTGGCTAATGTCAAAGGGTCCTTTCCATAATGACTCGAACTTGTTGTGTGCTCCCCGGGGTTCTCACCTTTTGTCCCACATCAAAACTTTATCCCCTATCATGAAATTCCTAGTTTGAGCTCTTCTATCGAAGATCTTTTTCACCATGGCTTGGTGATTAGTGATGTGTTCTACAATGTGCTCCCATTCCTCTTCAATATTGCACAAATACATAATCCTTTTCTCCATACCATTGTGGAAATGTTGGTCTTTAATCACCTTTTGTAACTTAGCAGTAGCTAGTTCTAATGGGAGAGAAAGCTGAGCTTCTATACCATATACTAGTTCAAAAGGTGATATTCATATGGCTCTTTTTGGTGAAATTTGATCTACCCATAGTGCTTCATGCAACCTTTTGTGCCAGTCTCTAGCATTATCATCAACTAACTTCTTCATTATAGAAATCAAATTCTTGTTAGTTGATTTAGCCTGACCGTTGCCTTGAGGAAAGTAGTTAGATGAGTGTGACAATTGAATTCCATTATTGTAACATAAAATATGCATTCAAAAGAGCAGAATTTTTGTGCATTGTCAGCTACTATCTTTGTTGGAACTCCAAATCTTACCAAAATATTTTCTTTCAAGAAGGAACAAACTATTTCTGAAGTGGTTTTTTTTACAGGAATGACTTCTACCCATTTTGTAAAGTATTCTATTGCGGTTAGAATATGAGTATGACCCACACTTGAAGGAGGATTTATAAGTCCTATGAAGTCTATACCCCATTGCTTAAATGGTTCTTCAATAACCACAGGTCTTATTGGTAAGGCTACCAAATGAGGTTTTCTAGATAATATCTTACATTTTTTGCACTGTGCTACCCACTTGTAATCATCTTTAAACATTTTGGGCCAATAGTAACAGTTCCTCAGTATCTTGAACATTGTTACTAAGGAGGAGAAGTGTCCACTGCAAGCTTCGTTGTGAAAGGATTGAAGCAGTTTCTTTTGCTGATCTTCATCGACACACCAGAGGAACATTTTGTCTAAGCCTCATTTGTATAATATGTCACCAAAGATAACATATTTAACCACTTTTAATTTCAAATTCCTTTTCTCTTTTTCAGTGAGTTGATCTAGACATTCTCCATACATCAAATAAAAGGCCACATTCGAGAACCATGCATCTTTCAGTCCAGTAAATAGAGACAAGGAACTGTTATCTTCTGATTCTTCTTCATTTTCTGCAATCAACTTATAGAGTCCCTGACCCCTTACTAATTTTTTAGGTTTGATTTCTAAATCAAAATATTTCACCTTTGCTACCCATGTTTCCCTTTTATTCATAGACACCTCCTGCTGAGTTAGAATACTCTTGACAGCTGAATTTGGGACATAGATGGTAGAGTGCAAATGAAGGATGTAATATCAGAACTGCTTGACAGCCTTCACCACTGCAAAAGCTTTCTTTTCCATGGGAGAGTAATTTAGCTCATGTTTCTTCAATGACACACTCATGAAGGAAATGGGGACTTCTTCACCCGCTTCATTTTTCTACAATAGGACACCGGACATAGTATGTTCTGAGGCATAACATGTTAGAATAGTCCCAAAGGATAACTAAGAGGGGGGGGGTGAATCAGTTATAAGTAACTTTAGTTATTTTACTTCCTTAACTTCAGAATATAACAATGTAAATTCTTAATCATATAACATAGTACACAACACACAATTTGATTATGGGGAAACTAAATGGTAAAAACCCCGGTAGGAATTAGCACCCACAATAAACTATACTTGTTTATAGTAATCCCTGTTAGAAGATATTTCAGCCCTATTAGGAGTTGTACATTACAATTCAATAAGTATAGTGACCTGGTTAGGCGTTAGACCCTGTTAGGAGTCTTTTACAAATAACCCTGTTAGGGGTGGTGGACTCACTGTCCAAAAGCTCACTGCTTGATGGTGAAGGCTACAACCTTCTATATAATAGATATGCAATATATCTAATGATGAACTATAGAGTAGACCTACTATCTTGATCAGTTCCAGTGTATTACAATCTTTCACCTCTTCTTCACATAGACTCTTGATGAATGAACCAACTCTGATAATTTGCTCTGTACATCTTTCTTCTCTTTTCATATCATTCAAACTTAGAATTCACAAATGAACTACTATAAGTATCTTCTGCAAATTAGGTGGTCATGTTGGCTTTTAGAAACACTTCAACAACACCTTAGTCAGCTTAACTAAGCACGCAAACAATATTAAGTCCACGCAAGTCAAACTGAATAGACACGATGCTTCACTGAGTCAGCTTCACCAAATCAACTCAAACAACATGATCTTGATGTAATATGATAGGCGTGTTTAACCAAATATAGTTAACTCATAACTAACCATGAATATACACACGCATGTCCTGAAGATAGGTGCAACTTAAGAAACACGTTATATACATCATCCCTAAACTGTTACACTTCCAGAACTCTAACTGTCAATAACAGAATTGCATAACTTTATTGAAACATCATATCTAGGTCTGCGTGTATGAACATAACATAATAAGAATGTCAAAAAAATGTATCTATCCATGCAAGTCTTCATATCATCATTCTGATAAGTACATAAAGAATTACTACTATGTATTATATGTTGTCATCAATGACAAACATACAATCAATCAACTTCTCAGAATAAAATCTCCAACAATCTCCCCCTTTGACATTGATGGCAACATATGATATCAAAAACATCCTCTTTTCATGGTGTCCTCTTTCTTTTACAATATTCTCAATATCCTCATCAAAAGATTTCTCTAAACTATATAGTTCCTCTGTCTGTGTTTTTGCTCAATGTATATAATCCCCCAGAGTATATGCTCCCCCTTAGTACATACTCCCCTTACTATATACTCCCCCTTAATATATACTCCCACTTCGACATTAATGGAAAAGGGTGCCATAGATATTTAGGTACAGGTACTACTCCAGAAGTAGAGTAGTCAACCATTCATCTGTCACTTAATGACTGATGTTCTTGCTGCTTCTTTTAAATAGACTCAGGAGAGGGAATTACTCCCAAATTCTCCCTGAGATACTCAAAAGTATCCTTTGATAAGGGATTTGTGAAAATATCTTCCAACTGTTCTTTGGTGCTCACATAGTCCAATTTAACTTCTTTTTTTGCAACATTTTCTCTTAAGAAATGGTACTTGATCTCTACGTGTTTTTTCTTTGTGTGCATCACAGGGTTCTTAGAAATGTTGATAGTGCTAGTATTGTCACAGTGAATAACAATAGGATAATCAACCTGAATGCCAAAGTCTTTAACCATCTACTTGATCCAAACCATGGTTGAACAATTCAGTGCTGCTGCAACATATTCAGCCTCTGCTATTGATTGAGAAATACAGTTCTTCTTCTTTCTCATCCAAGAAACCAATCTGTTTCCAAGAAATACTGCTCCTCCTGAAGTGCTCTTCCTGTCATCAATACAACCTGCCCAATTTGCATTTGTATACACATTAAGTTGTACATTCTCTAATTTTGGATACCATAAACCATTGTCTATAGTTCCCATTAGATATCTGGATATCCTCTTGATTTCCATCAGGTGATTTTGCTTGGGTTTAGCTACAAATCTTCCAATAATGCCAACTGCATTAGATATGTCAGGTCTAGATTGAGTTAGATAAATGAGTTTACCAATCATAGATTTGTACAATGTCTTATCAACTACTGTGGAGTCATCATCTCTTGAAAGCTTGCTTCTTGTTATCATGGGAGTGCATACTGGCTTACAATCATCCATCTGAAAATTCTTCATTATTTCCTTAACATTTTTAGACTGATTAATGAATATACCTTTATCTGTTTGCTTTACATTCAGTCCCAAAAAGTATTTTATAGGACCAATCATACTCATTTCAAATTCATTTTTCATTTCTTTTGCAAATGCTTTACTAAGCATGTCATTACCCCAAAGATAATGTCATCAACAAATATAGCAACTAACAATAATCCATTAGGTGTTTCTCTTGTGAATAGGTTATAATCTGCTGCTCCTTTCTTGAATCCAATCTTGGTAAGATAACCATCAAGTCTCTCATACCAAGCTCTTGGGGCCTATTTAAGACCATAGAGTGCTTTCTTCATTCTGCATACCATGTCTGGTTTATCTAAGAGATTAAATCCTTCAGGCTGTTCTATGTAAACTTCTTCATTCAAGTCACCATTCAAAAAAGCTGATTTTACATCCATTTGATAAACTTTAAAGTCTTTGAATGTTGCGTATGCCAAAAACAACTTAATGGCTTCCAGTCTGCTCACAAGGGCAAATGTATTAGTGTAGTCTATTCCTTTTCTCTGTGCATATCCTTTACATACCAATATTGCTTTGTTTATTACTACTGTACCATCTTCATTCATCTTGTTTCTAAATACCCACTTTGTTCCAATCACATTTTTGTCATTTGGTCTAGGGACCAATTCCCATGTGTCATTTTTGATTATCTAATCTAATTCTTCTTTCATTGCATTCTTCCAATTAGAATTATTACAAGCATCTTCAACACTTAAAGATTCAATCTGTGAAAGTAAACATACCTCTTCATCCATTGCTAGACTTTTTGCTTTAAATCTGGTCAAAACATTGTTGCTCTGATCTCCAATCATATCATGTTTAGAGTGGTATCTAGATGTGAATTTTGGAACTTTAGGTGTGTCTTCTTCTTTTGTAATCTATGATTCTTCTCTGCTTGATTCAGGGTCATTTCATGAGACACCAATACAATCAAACATTTCTTCAATAACAATATCTTTGCTGCTAGGCCTGGGTTCATCTTTAATCATAGGTGCATATTCATAGTATCTTTCTTGGATCATAAACTTCTCAACAATTTTTACATGAGTACTTTCAATTATCTTTTTAAATCTCAAATTGAAACATCTATATGCTTTGCTTTTTGTAGAGTAACCAACGAAAATACCTTCATCACTTCTAGCATTAAACTTACCAACACCACCATCTCTCTTGATGTAGTACTTGCTACCAAAGATTCTAAAATATTTTACTGTAGGTACACTTCCAAACCAAATTTCATAGGGTGTCTTATCTGTGCCTGGCCTCAATTGAGTTTTGTTGATAGTATAGACTACTGTGTTCACTGCATCTCTCTAATATGTGTGCACCACTTTTCCTTCAATCATCATAGTGCACACTGTATCAAGTATTATTCTGTTCCTCCTTTCTGCTATCCCATTCTCCTGAGGGGTTCTAGGTGCACTCAACTATTATTTAATGTCATGTTCTTCACAATAATCATAAAACTGATTAGAGGTGAACTCTCCTCCTCTATCTGATCTTAGACATTTCAGTTTTAATCCAGATTCATTATCAACCTTAGCTTTGAATATTTTGAACTTTTCAAAGGCTTCAGACTTCTTTAAGAATGCAACCCACATCATCCTAGAAAAATCATCAACAAACAAAATGAAATACCTTTCTCCGTAGTATCATCTTGTTTTGGTAGGACCACACAAATTTGTATGCACTAGGTCCAATTTGTTCTTAGCTGAGTTCTACTTGCTTCTGAAGGAACTCCTTACATGATTTCCCATAACACATTCCCTGCATATGGTTTCAATAGGTCTTGCAATACTAGGAAGGTCTCTGACTGCCTTAACATTGCTGATATTTACTATATTATCAAAATTGATATGACAAATTCTCTTGTGCCATAACCAACTGTCATCCACCTTTGCAATAAAACAAATTACATCAAAATTGAGCTGAAAAACATTACCTTTTGTTTTGGAGCCTGATGCAATCATGTCTCCATCCTTGCTGTTAATGATGCACTTGTTGTCTTTGAACTCCAAATGATAGCCTTTGTCAAGTAGCTATCCAACACTTAGCAAGTTATGATGTAATTCATCAACATATAGAACATCACCAGTCTTGTTCTTTCCATCCAAAGTGATAGAACCTCTGCCTATGATAGGTTTAGGAGTGTTATCTCCAAATCTAACCATACCACCTTTGTATTTGTATAGATGAATGAATCTATCTTTGTCACCTATCATATGATGAGAGAATCCACTGTCAATGATCCAATCAGTTCTGATGTCTACTTTGGAGATTAGGGCTAGCTCTTGTTCTTCCTTTTCATCTGCAATGTCCATTTCCTCAAGCAACCTTTCCATTTCTCTAAGAGCAATGAATCCAATTTAATCTTCTCCTGAATCTTCATCGGTTACACCTTCTTCAACATGATAACATTCCTTCTTATATTTGGGTTTGTAATCAGATCTGAACTTCTTGACTCTTGTGGGACACTTAGATGCAAAGTGACCAATCTTGTTACATGAAAAACATTTGAATGGAAGTTTTCCTTCATATTTTCCTTTTCCTTCCTTTTCTCTTCTAGCAATCATAGCGATGATTTCTTCAAGTTCTTCATCAACTTCTTCTTTCTCATTATGACTGGAGATGTGTAAGGATTTCTTACCATGGACTGAGGCTTTGAAAGCTGTCTCACTTTTAGGTTCAGTCTTCAATGTTGATATCTCAAATACAAAGATTTTGTTGATTAAAGTCTCTCTCTTGAAGTCTTGTGAGAATTGCATGGTTTCCTCTAGAACACTGATCTTGTTTTCATAGTCTGATGTTAAAGTGGTTAGCAACTTGTCCATTATATCTTCTTCTGATATTTTTCCACCATTGTTTCTGATTCCAGAGACTGCTTCATTTATTATTTGATTGTAGGCTCTAATGTTTTCTTTAGGTAAAATCTCAAGACTATTGTATTTCTTTTTCCATGTCTTCCTGCATGCATTCTTTGCTTGAACATCTCCTTCAAACATCTCTTCTAAATACTTCCATATGGTATATGCTCTGTCAATTTTCTTGATCTCAGAAAATTCACTGTCAGATAAGGCGCTGGTTAGGGCTTCTTTGGCAATTGCATTATTGGTAAATGTTTCCTTTTGTCTATTAGTAGAATCATCCTTTGCAAGGTATTTATGAGATGGAATTACAACTTCTTGTGTGGAAATTTCAAAGATCTCAAAGCCAACACATTGTAGATGTGTTATCATTTTGTTTTTCCAATCTAGATAATTTTCTCCATCAAAGTTAGGGCTTTCTTTTCTAAAGTAAGACATTTGATCTACCTTAAGCTATTAGGCTTCTTCTCCAAGGCACTTGGCTCTGATACTAATTGTTACAATAGTCCCAAAGGATAACTGAGAGGGGGGGTGAATCAGTTATCAGTAACTTTAGTTCTTTTACTTCCTTAACTTCAGAATACAACAAAGTAAATGCTTAATCATATAACACAGTACACAACACAAAATTTGAGTAATCCTAGATTTTAGTTGTAAGTTGTAGTTTCCCTTTAAATAAGACGACTGCTAAACTTTGAGCAGCACGATGATAGAGATAGAGTTAGTATTCCAGTAGTCTGTTGTAATTCAGTAAAGAGAAAATACAATCTTGTTTTCTGCATCTTTTGTAATCCATGTTTTATGAATAAGTAATGAGAGCTTCAATTTCTAGTATCTAATATCTTGTTCATTCACGCTTCCATGGGGGCCCACATAGGAGGTGAATCTAATTCATAGTTAATTAGGTTGCAAGTTATTTTAAATAAGTAGTTTGCAAGTTATTTGAAGCAAGTAAGACTATGTTGCTCCTGCAACCATTAGTAACAGTACTAACAGTTTTTCCTATAGCAAAGGTAGTTAGCTAGTTTATTGTTCCTTCAGCATAGAGTTAAACTTCCTATCCCAGCAGGTTCCTTTATCTTTAGATTAAACTGTTGATATTTCAGTTCCTAGTTTAGTCCCATTTCAAGTATTTTCCATTTACTATAATGATGGATTTTATAATGGATTAGAGCATATACTTCGCAGTCACCATTTCAAGTTTACGCTCCCTGGTCAATAATTTAATGAGTTCATTGTATTATTTCTAGTGGAAAGGATGCATAATCCTTAACTACAGAGGTATTATAAACAACAATCAATTAGAACCCACAATAAACTATACTTTTTTATAGTAATCCCTGTTAGAAGATATTTCAACCCTGTTAGGAGTTGCACATTACAATGCAATAAGTATAGTGACCTGGTTAGGGGTTGAAACCTGTTAGGAGTCTTTTACAAATAACCCTATTAGGGGTGGTGGACTCACTATCCAAAAGCTCACTGCTTGATGGTGAAGGCTACAACCTTCTGTATAATAGATATGCACTATATTTGATGATGAACTATAGAGTAGACCTACTATCTTGATCAGTTCCAGTGTATTACAATCTTACACTTCTTCTTCACATAGACTCTTGATGGATGAACCAACTCTGATAATCTTCTCTATACATCTTTCTTCTCTTTTCGTATCATTCACACTTAGCGTTCACAAACGAACTATTATAAGTATCTTCTCCAAATTAGAAGGTCATGTCAGCTCTTAGAAACACTTCAAAAACACCTTAGTTGGATTAACTAAGCACGCAAACAATATTAAGTCCGTGCAAGTCAAACTGAACAGACACAACGCTTCACTGAGTCGGCTTCACCAAATCAACTCAAACAACATGATCTTGATGTAATATGATAGGAACATTTAACCAAATATAGTTAACTCATAACTAACCATGAATATACACACACATGTCCTGAAGATAGGTGCAATTTAAGAAATAAGTTATATACGTCGGCCCTAAACTATTACACTTCCAGAACTGTAACTGTCAATAACAGAATTGCATAACTTTACTGAAACATCATATCTAGGTCTGTGTATATGAACATAACATAATAAGCATGTCAAAAACATGTATCTATCCATGCAAGTCTTCACATCATCATTCTGATAAGTACATACAGAATTACTACTGTGTATTATATGTTGTCATCAATAACAAACATACAATCAATCAACTGCTCAGAATCAATTCTCCAACATAACAATGTATTACAAAATATTTTTGGAAGTCCGGATGAGATAGCACTGGAGCTTGAGAAATCACCTTCTTTACTTTGTCAAAATATTTCTTGGCCTCTTCGAACCATTTGAAACTTTGTTTTTCACTTAACAGGTTCACCATAGGCCTAGTCATTTCTGAGAATTCTGGTACAAATCTTCTCAAGAAGTTAATTTTCCCAAAGAAAGATCTTATTCCATTCCTATTAGAGGGAAAACACAATTGTTGTATTTCTTAGACCCTTTCAGGGTCAATCTTAATTCCCTCTCTCTAGACTATATGACCCAATAACTTTCCCTCTATCACACATAAGACTAATTTCTTAGGATTTAGTGATATCCCTTGATTTCTACACTCTTGCAGAATGAGATTCAAATATTTTGCATGTTTCTTCCTCTTACAAGAGAAAATAGTCAAGTCATCAAGGTATACTACAATTATCTTGTTCAACAAGTGATCAAAAGAGGAATTCATGGCACGCTGAAAGGTGTCTCCTACATTAATCAAGCCAAATGGCATTCGATTATATGTGAATGTACCCCAAGGAGTAGTAAATGCCATTTTATGTTGATTTCTAGGGTTTACATTGATTTGGTTGTACCTTGAAAAAACATCTAGAATTAACATCATTTCAGAACCTGCAACCATCTACAAAATGTGATCCATGTTGGGAATAGCGAAGTTATCTTTTAGACCGGCCTGGTTCAAGTTTCTGAAATCTACACAGATTCTAATTTCACCATCTTTCTTGCAAACTAGTACTATGTTCGTGACCCAGGTAGAATGGTGAATTGGGTAGATCATTCTAGAACTCATCATTTTGTCCACTTCTCTAAAAATGGCATCAGAGACCGTAGGGTTATAGTTCCTCAGTTTTTGCCTGAAGGGCTTGGCACCAGGTTTCAATGGGATGTGATGTTGAAACTGTCCATTTTTAAAATCCTTCAATTCTTCATATGAATAGGAAAACACATCTTTGAACTCTTTCAATAATTTTGTGAACACAACTTTTTCTTCTGGGTTACAACAAGTGCTTAGATTCACATATTTGGGACTTTCATCACTACCTATATTTATTTTCTTAAAATCACCAGATTGCTTACCATTGGTCTCTTCAGTTTGATCAATAAAACAATCACCATGGTCAAATAGGCTTTCCATTTTTATGAGGCCCTTAGGGATATGGTTTCCCTTCAATTGCAAAATATCTCCCCTTTTGTTCACCTGTTCATCTACACAAAACTCCTGACACTTGAATTCTGAACCTTCGAAAAATACTGAGGAGAATTTTTCAATACCCTTTAAGAATGTCAACACATGAGCGTCATCAATGAAAACTTTCCAAGAATTAGAATTATCTAGCACACTAGGTCGGTGGACTAGCTCTATAGTATACTGATTGTTGTCAAAGTTAGGATGGGGAATTAGTAATGCTGCAGAACCAGCAAGAAGGTCTGCTCTAGAATTTAGCTCTCTAGGAACTACCTCAATTGCAAATGCCTCAAAACTTTCAATTTCATCCCAAACCCTATTTCTATAATTCTTCATCTACTCATTCCTTACTAAATATATTCTTCTCACCTACTTCACAATTAACTCAGCATCCCCTTTAGCTTTCAAAATTTTGACACTTTTCTTCTTTGCTTCTTGAATACCAAACAACAATACTTCATATTCAATGGTGTTATTTGTATTCTTGAATTCTAGTTTAAAAGCAAAAGGAAACTTCTCATCAACAAGAGATATCAAAACTACTCTTGCACCTGAACTTGTAGAGGAGCAGCTCCCGTCAAACTCAAGAATCCAACTCCTTCATTTCTAGGAGGTTTCAACTCTGCAACATCTTCCTTAGGTAAGATCACATAATTAGAAAAATCTATTTCTTGGTATAAGATATGAGCTCTGGGATCTTTAGATGGGAAGATAGTATATTTTGACTTGGTCTCAGGTTGTAAGATTACCTTCTGATTTCCAATGGGGATTATTTCTTGTGACCAATCTAATTTAATTTCTCCTCCTAAATCCTGGCAGATGGTTAAATTTAGCCTTTTATTGGGATAGGCGGCTAACGAAACTTGAGAATCTTTCATTTGACCAAGTAATGGGACTTGTTTAGAATCCATCAAGTAACATTTTCCAAAGGTCTTTGTTAAGGGTAAATCTAGGGATTTTTCTATAGATGAAGGCATTATATTGTCTGACGCCCCTGAGTCTATGATGTAGTTACTAAGTTTATGACCATGCATGAACAGAGATACATAGAAAGGTTTTGGTTTACCTAAAAATTGAGTAGGTTCTGAGGACACATAGTGACATGTTCTAGGTTAATCTATCTTGGTTTCCCTGGTGAGGCATTACAATTCTTGACTAAGGATAGTTTGAACATTTTCAGGGGGAATGGAATTCTAGTCTATAGGAGTTTAGTGAGCAGACATAGTATTTATTTGATTTGCTACAACTTCAGGAGATGATCCTTTTACAAAATTCACTAATTTATCCAACTCTTTGGGATTTAACTTCAAATATTCAATAGGAGAAATTTGAATCTTGGAAGATTTACAAAAATCAACAAAATCAAAGGAAGAATTAGGGTCTAATTTTTTTAGAGTCTTTACCTCCGGTCCTACTTTTTTGTCCATCTTTGAGCTGCCACTTGTATTCACATGCTCCTTTTCTCTTTTATTTTGAAATAGATGCAAGACTCGATTGGTACTTTTTCTTCCTTGTTGACCCTTGGTGAGCACAGAGCAAGAAGGTTCCTCCAGAGTAATTAAAATGTCACCACCATGATCAAAATCAAACTCATACTCTAGGTAGTAACTTATGGAGTCACCAGGTCCTCCAAAGTTTTCTTCATCAGTAGGGATCTCCTGAATACTTTCTTTGTTAGCTTCTAGCTGTTTGTATCACACCATCTCAGGACATGAATCTCCATCATATTCATCAGTCAAATTAAAAATACACATATTCCCTTTTACAGGAGGGGGCTCAATTTGTAGTCTTTGCTAGAACGGCAGAGCATTTGATGATTTCCCATAATTTCCTATCCCTTGACTTGGATATCTGTAAGGAACATCTTGGTATGGAGCAGGAGGGGATTTTGGCATCTATCTCTTTAGGGCAATCATATCATTAACTAATCTCTGTACTACTGGATCACTAGAGCCAGAAGTAGAGGCTTGATTTGTTGATGTTTGAACATCTCTTCTCCATTTTCTTGCTGTTATGAGGTCATCTTCAAGTTCTACTGAAAGGTTTTGGGCTACATCTATATCAGCCACCCTATCCTATCTCAATTGATAGCTTATGTCAGGAGGCATTGCATTGACAAAGAAGCCTTTTTGATTTTCACCATTCGGTCTTTTATCATTAGGGATCTGATATAGGATCTTGTTGAATTTGGCCATGAATTCCCTCATAGGCTCATGCATCTCCTTCTTTAATTGGGACAATTGGAGCAAGATGGAGTGTTCATCTTTAGGAGATTTGAAACAAGCTTCAAAGGCCATTTTCATTGAGTTCCAATCGGTAATATGACCATTTGGCAAATGGTAAAACCAATCAGCAGCAGATTTGGCAAGGGTTTGTACAAATAACCTAATAGCAACATCTTCATGTTGGACAACTAAAATCCCACAAGCAGTATTGAAAGTGTTCAAATGGTCATCTATAGAAACTTTACCATTGCCATAGAATTTAGGTAATACATATCTAGCCCCTTTTGGTAAGGGATGGTTTCCTCCTACATTTAGAGGACCTACTACTGCTCCCCAAGGCTGAGCCATGATTGAAGTTGGGAAGATGGTTACAATGGGGGGAATTTGAGTACTGGACAATGTTAAAGCCTGGCAATTAGATTTACTTGAAGATGCTTTAGGGGAAACTTTAGGGGGAGATGAAGGCCTACTTTTTACTTTCTTCTTAGGGGTAAAGGTAATAGGAAAGAATTTTTTTTGCAAATCTTGATAAAACTTATCAAAGATACTTTCTCTCCTCTGGCACCTAGTATAAGGACGAGAATCTAGGTTTAAGGTCCTTTTGGGTCTTGAGCTGTTCTATCCACCACTGCAGCTTCTTGTGCTATGGGAAGTCCTCTCAACCACTCCCCAATCTCTTCTTCCTCCTCTATCACTAATTGAATTTGCTGATATTACTGATCACTTTCCCTTACATTCTAAGCCAAAATAGCTAAATCAAAAATAATGTCTTCTTGAATATCTAAAAAGTGTAAGTCAGGTTGAAGGACAGGGGGAATTTCTTCTTCACCAAGTATCGCATCAATAGGAAATACCATGATCTTCTCTCACTTGGAAACAAAAATGCATACTGATCTTTTTAAACACGCTCCCCAGCGGAGTCGCCAAAAATATGTTAGTGAATAGATTTTTCCTTCTTGAAATATAACTATCAAAGGCTCTTAAAACCTAAATACAAAAAGGAAATAAATGCACTAACAATTGACTGAGTCACTCACAACCACACTCTCTACATTCAAAGGCACAACTACCTTAAACAATAATAAATTTCACTTTTATACATGGAAATCACTTTTTGTAACCTCATCACTGGTTTTATCTGAGTTTGGTTTGAATATCTCTATCATCCAGTGTCCTATCTTAGTATCCACATTGACCATGGCTTCTACCTTTGGCTTCTTACCTCTTGGGGTTTTCTTGAGATATTTTCTAACCATATCTCCAACAAGAGCCAATATTGGAAAAATATTCCTTTTCTTATTAACCGAAAGCCCCAACCAGTTGGGAATCTTTGGTGTAGGAGCATCACTAGAAGGGGTTGATACTAACAATTTTTGGTGGTCTTCCCCTTCTACTTGAATCTTCAGAGGGCTTGCTAGACTCTTATCCATTTTATCCTATTTCTTAGGTTGTTTTCCACTCTCTTCCTGTTCAGAGTCAATTGTAATGTAGGGGATCGATTCTACCTTTTCTTTCCTTTTGCTCTTGGTTCTTGTAATCCTCAGGGATTGTATAGGGATTGTTTCTCCCCTTTTAGTATGATCTTCAATTCCAGTTTTGGATTCACCTGCAGAAAGAAATTCCTCATTTTCATTAGTAATAGTGGGAGAAGTGGTGATTTTCAAAATTCTTATACTCTTTCTGGTTACTGAGACAGGGATTTCCTGTTTCTTTTTCTTTCTTAATTCCTTCAACCACCTGTCTATTCTTTTGAACACATTTTTAGAAATAGCATTCAAATCATCTACCTCCTCTCTTTCCCAATCTATTTTTTTAGCCACTGCTTCATCATTTTGTTTTATACATTTAGCTTCTGCCACATCCTCTTCCACATCGGTGTTAAGCCCTTTAATTTTAAAAGGCAGTCGCAGGGTAATAATCTGATCCAGTGAAAACTGGGAATGCATTCTTTTCACAACTTCAAATTCATCAATGCAGTCAGCCCAATAGTCTTCCAAACCCGACTGATGTAGGAAGGTGGCATCTATTTTGAAATGGTTCACCACAAATTTCTTGCTGTCAAAATAGTTGTGACTTTGATAATAAGGGAGATTGAATACTTTCAGTTATGTATCAGGAGAAGACATACCATTTGTTAATCTAAGGTGATAGTGTCCCAAATCAATAGGAAAGAATGAACCTACTCCTCTTTTAAGCTTGAATCTCAATCTGACCTGAATAATTTTCCTATATATTTCCTCTAGAATGTACTTATCTAGACAATAGCATGGGAGCTTCACGGTTTCACCACTAAAGCCTCCTACAATTAAGTAATTGAAGGTGGGGAATTGAATAAAGAAACTACCATAAACCTTAATCAACTCCATAGCCTCCTCAGACATTCTGTAATTTATTCTTCCTCTCAGCTCAAAGACCAGCTTGGCTAGGAATGTATCTTGCACCCTCCTAAAATTTCTTAGGTTATTCTCCTTCTATAGATAAGAATGGTACTTGTAGATCATCATATCATCTTTCGATGGTTGATAAGGTAAGCCCTCCCAATTTTTATAGATGGCTAGAACATAGAACAGATATGAGGACATGTAGAAATTAGAAGCTTTCATAGACTAGGACAACTCTTCATCTAGCTTTTCTGCTATTACTTCCACCCAGTCTACATATTTTCCATCAATCAGAATGGTTTGAATGATGATATACATCTAGTCCTCCCACATTATGTCATTAGGTTTTCCCCTCAGTCTGTTAAACATGACAACAATATCTCTCACCTCTCTTACCAAATGGTCCTTTTTTAGAGGCTTGGGAAGTCTAGAACCTCCTCTTTCAACTTTGGATAACCAATCTCTGGCTATGCTATTACTATAATCCTTGAAATTGCAGAGAAAATTTTCTTTATCTTTCTCAAAATTGTAGGTGACATAAGTCTCTACAGGGGGAATTCTTAGGGCCACCATTATTGTTTGTCGGTTCACAGACACCAACATTTCTCAGAAGGAAGGAAGATACATTTATTTACCCTGTCATACCTGTTTCTACACTCCATCACCAATTCAGGGCATGGAGTCACTTCAGGAAAACTAGCAGCCTCCAACAAACTGCTTTCAACAATTTTGGCTGATATAGTCTCAGATTTGGCATATCTAACTCTGTGAACAATCTCTGCAATGTTTTCATTGAGAAGAACCGTATCTCCCATCTCTGGTAAACAACTACTTATAGGAGAAAACTTGTTCTCCTTTACAAATCTCACCTATAGGACCGACTTACTAGAACTACCCATGATAATTCCTAGCACTATTGATTCAGGAAAAAGATACGAAACAATGGAAATTTCCTTTTTTACAGCATGCAATTCTTAAAAACCAGAAAGGAAAATAAGAGAAAATACTTTGAGACTCACTGATGCCAACACTTCCACTTGCAAAGAAAAACCTTCAAAGATCTTCAGTCTTATCTAGCTTTCCAATAGAAGGTGAAAACTAAAATGGAAAAGAAAGGAAAGCTTAATACATACATTTAAATCACCTCTTTTTAGTAATTATGATTACTTGCCATGAATCAATGATTCCTGCCGTTAATAGCTGGCCACGTCCCATCACATTTCCTACTTAGTCATGTAAACTGTACTTTTATCTGAGTTGATGTCACTCCCCATCTTTTCAGAAATCAATTTCATAAATATGAGTGAAATTTGGCACGTGCCAAGTGTTTCCGATCATTATTACATTTCTGAATCTTGAACATTGAACTGTGAAGTGCAAAGTTCAAAGTTTGAGATCTCGCATGCCTTTAGCCATGAATTGACATAGATAATAAATATGATGAATTGACACATGACATGTAAAGGGAAAATAAATTATGAACTCAACAGGTTATGGTTCAAGATTCAAGACTTTAAATATCGTGACACTAAGACATAAAAGGATGCAGGCTTAAGAGGGAATTACAAATATAAAATGGGAATTTGAACTTTGAACTTCTAACTAGTGAGTTCAAGGTTCATAATTCAATATTATGTTACACATTTGACATGGGCTTGCAAAACTTACCAATTGAAAAGACAAGTGCAGATTTGCACATCGGGAAATGGGATCTTGAACTTTGAACATTGAGTTCAAGGTTCAAGATTCAATATACAACCCGACACTTTACATGTTACTTTGAGAAAAATTCAATCAAAAGCTTTTTGACCTGCAACACTTACATAGCTTCTGGTAAGCTTCCTGAATCTCAAGGTCTCTAAACTTTGCAACCTTGCAGTGAATATATGTATGGATATCTTCAATCAACAAAACCCTAGGAGGAATACTTGAAAACTCTCCCTTGTCATCGGGTTGTGAAGAAACCTCAGGACAAAAATTATAATTTGGTTCTTCACAGGTTGAGTTCTTGATCAAGGCTATCTTTTTTTCTTTTGTGTTCTTAATCTTCATGACCCGTGATGTGGTTTCCATTGTTTGACAAATTAGGGCTTCTCCATAAATAAACAATTAGCTCGGTGAGTCTAGATAATCACTTGATCTTTACTATGGATGCTCAGAATCTATCATAGTGGCTTTGAATCTTCTGTTGGTAGCTCTATAATATTTTCACTTCTTAATCACTCTTTTTCACTCTTCTTTTGTTTGTAAATGCTGGGTGAAAAAATGAGCTTTCATCTGGCCTTTTATAGACAATGTGCCCTAAGTGATGTGTTGAATGCTTCACCTATTTCTCAGTTGACAAAACAAGGATTCTTAGTCAACACACAAAATATTTTAGCTTGGTGAGTATTCAATACTCGGTACAAGGTGTCAACTCGTTTGACTCCCACATTTTTACCAATGATGCTCGGTGTATAGTGTCAGCTAAGTTATATTTCATATGTTTACTGACGTGCAATTTATGCTCGGTTTATATTGACCGACCAAATTAGATTCATATTAATATAACAAGTAATATCATAGTGCATCTTCATGTATGCTAATTTGGAATATTATCAATGAATCTTGGAACTAATGTAAAATATAGCTTTGTAGAGTGTAGTTCCATACAAGTACTTGTATTACTTAGGTGGGGGTGGTGGTATCACCTAATCCATTAGATGAGGTGTCACCAACTATATGTCTTGGTCCAATATTATCATTGTTTTAAGCTCACCTCCACATTTGATTTCTCATTCTCCTGATGTCTTCAATAGTATTTGTATTTGCAAAAGTGTTTGATTCTGTCACTCAATCTCTGTAGTCCTTGCTTAGGTGACTGACCTTATGATAGTGTAAGCATGCCATTCCGGAGTTAGTCTAGTTTCTAGATCTTCGTATCCATTTCCTCATATAATTTTAAGCTATATGTCCATATCTACCACATGCTATATAATTTACCCATGTATTGTAATCCCATGCATATGAATTACCGACTCTTCTTGGTTAATATGCATTTTCTTGCTCTTTAGGTTTCCAGACTTGCTTTTTATTTTTCCTGCATTCATGATATGTGTGTTCATGTATGTTGCAAGTAGAATAGTATTTTTACATGTAGGATTCCTTCTTTGGTTTGTTCACCTTAGATCTGCATTCATTTTCTTTGTGTCCATGCTTGTTACAGTTATAACAATTACCTATGAATGTAGAAGTAGATTTAGGAATACTTTTTTCTTTAATCCTGTAGATATTTGATGTGTAGCCTAATTTTCAACAGTGATTACATGAACACTTATTTTCTCTTGGATTTGTGTAGACATCTCTTTGATAAGCTTGGTTTGTTGATTCTCCATGCTCGGTATACCCTAAACCGGTATTGTTGTTGAGTCTTCTCTATCCATTCATAAATTTATCCATTCTTTTTGTGTTTTCTTCAGCTTTCCTGATCATATAATTTTGTTGTTTCTGAATCTTTGCTTCATGCTTCATGCTTCATTTTCTCATTTTCTTCTTTTAGTTCACCAGTAACTTCCAATTTTCCTATAACTTCTATGTTCACTCGGTTGGCCTGAACCGCCTCACAATAGGTGTGGAATAATCATGCTCAAGGCCTTTCTTAGGAATGGTTTATTCAATCTAAGGACTACTTCTCCCATTATGAGGTGCATTTAACTTGTCAACCCAGGGACGTATACTTGAAATGGTCAGCACGATATGTGCACTAGGTTCCTTAAGGAGTCATTCTGCTTATGCTGCAAGAAGGTAAAAATGCATAAAAGAAACCTACACTAGTGCTGTAGGAAAATAATACATTTATCTCCTTACTGAAATGAATGCTAGAAACTGCAAACTCTACTTAAACCTATACTTTCAACCTAGAACATCCATTATAAATATTCTTGCAGATGCTGCACGAACATTCATAAGGTACAATACTGCAGGAAGAAATTGTAATTTCTATCTGAAATACTAGAAATGTTGGAAGGAAATCTATTCTAGTCTAACCTATTCCACCTCCCAAGTGGGCCCCCTTGGTCAATTTTTGCTAATATATTAACACAGAACGTAAACCAAGAACGTAACTCATTACATAAAAACAATACATGAAACTTGAAATAGATTGCTATAAGATATAACAGTTTTCTTCTAGAAACTTCTTTCTCTAACTTTCCTATCTAACTTCAAACTATCGGTCCAATCCCTATATATAGAGGATCGAACACTTATTACAAAACATAAAAGAAACTATCTTACTGAAAACATGCTGGAGAAGAAGATGGAAATGCAACAACCTGCGGTGTGGGTAATAAAGCTTGGGTGACCAATTCAACATAATAAAGTGCAGAGGGAATATAGCAACACTACATCCCCGCGTCCTAGAATAATGGCTCCTCCATTGTAGCAGTCATGTTTCCTAGTGTTGTGATGATCACTCCACCGTAGCTGGTCCTCAATAGTCTTCCTTGAATGTTGTCGACCACTCTCCAGCCACTTTCTCTCCTGTCAAGTTAGTTGTGGTGCATAAATATTCATGCAACAAGCTTAATCAAATTAAATCTAGATATTAGAACATATATTTTGATGGTTATATGAAATACTACACTATATGTATAATATTAGAAAAATATGTCACAAACATCTACCCATGGTTTATTAGTTCTATATGGACTTTATCACAAGTTTTAACTGGCTAGGTTCTCAAATGTTTTGTCAGAAACTAGAACATAGTATTTAAAATTATACAAAATAAAGGCAATAATTTGGCATTATCATCTGCCCCTTGGTTAATCAAATGCTTGTCCTCAAGCATTGCATCTTCTGGCAATTGACCTAAAGTCACCAACTTCAGTTCTTCCTCACCTCTGGCTCTTGAAGGAGTAGTAGAATCCTCTTGTTCTTTCCCAAACTTCCCTTCTATGATCCTCCTGCAGCCTGTAAAGCCTGGCAGTGTTGATGTCATACAAGGGCCAAAGGAGCATGGGCAGCTGCATTGTGAGTGGACACCAGAGCTCCTACCTAATTTTCCTACCTAGCTCTATGTATTTTGGTGCCCGGTGTATGGCTGCTTCAAGGTTAATGGGGCTGTGTGGTTCTGACCTTTTGAATGCCTCTGATAATCTGCCCCATCTACTTCTGGCACGGGTTAAGGCTCTTTGGAAGACAAAATAAGACATGTTGTCGTATTTTGCATACACATCTATTCTAAGTTTAATAATTTTATCTCTGATTTCCTTTTTAATATTCCCATATGTCAGTTTGAACCAATCCCTTAGGAATACTTCTGGTTGACTTCTTTCTACTCTTAATGGCAGGGGTTCCATTTTCTCAAGTTCTCTGTAATTCTCCAATTGTCTATCATAGTTAGCCTCATTGTGCATCCAAGACATTAGGGACCTTAGGTGTATATCCCCTATGTAAAGCAGGGGATTCCATTCAGTCTCTGTAGGGATGATGAAATTATGCACATGCAACTCATAGAGTAGGTTTTGTTGCCAAGATGGAAGGGTCTGGTATAAACCATAGAATTCCTGGGCTGATTTGAACTCTGCATTTACATCTTTTAGGGTCATCTTCAACTAAAATAGGAGCAATTGTTCTTTTAGATAGATGGTATAGACCCTAGGTGGTGGTCTACAAGCAATTATCTAGTCTGTCAACTTAAGGGCATGTTCCATTCTCTGTTTCTGTCTTGCCAACTGATCTTTTAATTTTGTAATTTCCTCTCCTTGTTTTGCTATTACTTTCTGCAATTTATTTTTCTCTTCTCCCCATAAAGTGGTTGTCAGCACATGCTTATTATATAACTGGAAGAGAAGAATTTTCAGAGTAATCAGACCACTATTTTCATCCTGGTTATTCTTCTTCCTTTGTTCCCTCCATAACTTCTCTAAGAAATTTATTAACCAAGTTCGCTTATAGGAAACTAGGGCATTTCTTGTGCAAGCTAGCTGGTGATTTATAGGGGTTTCTCTCTCACAGGTTGGAACATCCCGATGACTAACTCCTAGGTCATTTAGACATACATTTGGCATAGCTTCACACTCCTTATCCAGATTTTGAGGAATGTCTGGAATCTCAGACTGGCTAGGAGAATCATCCAGAACAATATGAATAGGAGTTTCCTCCTCAAATTGTTTGGGGGAAGCGGACTGGCTTTCGGTGGGTTCTTTAGGAATCTACCCTCTCATCCTAGAACTTCTTCTTACAAGGATTTCCTCAATCTCTATAGCCTTTTTCTTACTAACCCATTTTATTTTCTCTGCTACAGGAGTAGTGGCTGCAGGAACTGACTTCATTTTCTTCTTTCTCGAGACTTGAGGGTTTCGTGGCTCAGCTGCAGGAACCGAAGTTTCTCCCACTAACTTTCATTTTCCTTTTTTTCAGGTGGACGTAGGTATATTTATCATGTGAGTGGGTAAAGGCACATTTTCTTGTAAATTTTTGGTTTCTACCCCTTGGGTACTTTGCTCGGAAACTGGGTCAGGGGAAACTGCATTATCTTGGCTAATTTGCACATTAGGGGCAATTTGAGGCTGCAAGGTTTTATGATGGACAAACTCTACCCATGTCATAGGGGAGACATCCCTAAGAGATCTTTCTATGAGTAATTTAATTAGTGCATGGTGAGTAACAGAGTTGTCATTCCCTTTCTGGGTTTCTTCGGCACTAATGCACAACATATTAAACAAAAAATTAGGGGCATTCATTGGGATATTATGTCATACATAACTAAGCAACTTAAAATGATGCGCATGTAAATTAGAGAATCATCCTTCATAGGTGAAATATCTGATAATGTGTGTGGCCAACTCATGATATGGTGGAGGAATGGACATTCTTTTGCACCCCTGTTTAGTGATCTCTAGTGGAGGGTCACCTGGTAGGGTGAACTAGGCCCTGGCTGACCTGGCATTGTGCGCATTGGGGTAGTGTTCCCCTGCTGCTAGAAAACTAGTTAATTCCACTATTTTCTCCTCTGTTGCAATGAATTTCAACCCCCATACCATTGCTTGGCCTTCATCAAATGTGTTTGCAAATTCTGTTGCTGCTTCCTCATCAAACTCTGTTAATTTTAAGAAATATCCCAGCCATCCGCAGGCATTAAATCTTCTTACTGCCTCAACATTAGTTAGTAAAATACCATGAACCATTGGTTCATGCCACTGCAATTGGCCCCCCATTTGTGCTTACCAAATTCAACCTCTGCCCTATTCTTGATAATTACCTTCTTCTCTTTTGAATTTCAGACTACTTCTTGTAAAACCACAGACCCTCTTTCACATTCTTCTGGTATTCTTGGTATGAACAATAATAATGTACTTTAATAGAATGAATCATAGATATTCATGCAAGAGTTATGTCATGGTTTTAATACTGGGTCACATCTAGTTTGACAATTAGGGGTTTATTTGGAATAAAGGTATGACACTTGACACTTGAGTGATGCGGCAGCTAGGTTTTAATTAAGACAATGCCGAAGTACAAATTTGAGGATCTTAACAAGTAAATAGAAATGACATTTTAAGAATTGGCACACTTCCCTGCCCCCTATGAAATATTGACAAGTGTCCTCACTTGTCAGACTTGGCAGAAGGTACAGAACTGGATTAAGGTGGCAATAATACATTTATTGCAGTATTCGATATAACCAATGAAATCTTATGCGCTAAAAATGGAAATAAATTTGAAAATCTCGTACCTATTAATTGATCATCGCATATGCCAAGAAAGTTTAGTGAGAGTGGAATGACAGTGTTGATGGTCGACATGCATCAACACACTATCTCTTTATTGAAAGCATAGAAATATGATGACATGGGAGGTGGGTGGATGGAAGATTAAGAAATGAAATGGGTTGAAAAAGAAGAATGTAGAAAGTGAATGGAGAATTTGAAATTTATGTAAAAATAAAGTTTTTATTATGGTCATGCTTTGAAGGAATTCTTATTGAAGAGTTGTATGAACAAGGTTGACACCCTCTGCTGCAGGAAGTGTTACCTGTTGATCCTTTAAAACTGGCTGGTTGAATTGCTGCAGGAAGCCATCTTTCATCTGTGGCTGGTGATACAACTTTAGCCTATGTCCATTGACTAGTATCTTGAAGTGTACAAGGTCAATTATGGTCAACTGGACTGCTCCATTTGTAAATACATGGCTTATTTCATATGGACCCAGCCATCGTGTCTGCAGCTTGCCTGGTATCTCTTGGAATCTGGAATCATATAACAATGCCCAATCTCCAACTTTGAACTGCTTACTCTTAATATGGGTATCATGCCACTGTTTCCTTTTCTTTTGGATAATTTCCATGTGCTACAAGGCAGACTTGCGCATTTCATCCAAAGAATTGAGATGCAACAAGCATTCTCTCTGTGTTGCGGGAAGATCAATATTTAACTCCAGCATTGTTCTTAATGTTTTATGTTTAAATTCAATTGGTAGCATTGCTGCTTTACCATATAACAATTTGAATAGAGTGAACCCTATGGCGGTCTTCCATGTTGTTCTATACACCCAAACGACTTCTAATAATCTGCTGCTCCAATCTTGGCGATGCAAATGAACTGTCTTTGTTAAGATTGCTTCTATTTCCTGATTTTTTACTTCTACTTGTCCATTGGCTTGAGGGTGATAGGGGCTTGACTTCTGATGTCTGATATTATATTCCTTCATGAGCTCTATTATCATATTGGAAGTGAATTGAGTACCTTGATCAGTAACAAGTTCTCTTGGCACTCCATATCTAGTAAAAATTTCTTCATACAGAAATTCAGCAACTTTATGATCTCTGGCATGCTTCATTGCTCTAACTTCGACCCATTTGGTCAAGTAATCTATGCATACCAGAATGTATGACTTCTCATTGGATGGAAGGTCTATTGGACCAATAAAGTCCATGCCCCATTTATCAAATGGTGTTACCACCACCTGTGGGTTTAAGGGCATTTCATATGATCTTGTTGGTCGGCCCATTCTTTGACATTTGTCACACTTCCTTGTATAACTGGCTACATCTTTGTGAAGTGTAGGCTAGTAGTAGCCAGTTGTTAAAATCTTTTGTGTTGTTCTTTTGGCTACAAAGTGTCCTCCACATGGTTCATTATGACATGCATGAAGAATTTCATATATCTCATCTTCTCTCACACATCTCCTCATGACTTGGTCAAGTCCAGTGTAAAATAATGTGCTATCAATCCAAGAGAAATGGAAGCTTTTCTCTACAAGAAGCTTCTTTTCCTTATAAGAGAAATGTGTTGGCATTTTGTTAGCTGCTAGGTAATTAGCTATATCAGCATACCATGGATTTTGGATAGCAATATGAAATAAATGTTCATCTAGAAATGCATCATCTATCAAAGTAGTATCTTCTTCAGTATGATAAATTCTGGATAGATTATCAGCTACCACGTTTGCTTTCCCTGGCTTTTCAATGATTGTTATATCAAATTCCTGCAAAAGAAGAAGCCATCTTGCTAACCTGCCTGTGATGGTAGGTTTGTTCATGAGATACTTAATTGTTGCGTGGTCAGTATGAACAAAGATAGGATAACTAGTTACATAATGGAAAAATTTGTTTATAGCATAAACAACTGCTAGCAATTCTTTCTCAGTCACTATATAGTTTAACTCTAGTCCATGTAGACTCTTCCTGACATAATAGATTGCATTTTCAAGGTTTTTAGACTTTTGTCCTAAGAAAACACCTATGACATAGTCTAAAGCATCTGTATGTATGTGGAATGGCAAAGTCCAGTCAGGACCTCTAAGTATTGGTGCAATTGTCAAAAGTGACTTGAGCTGCAAGAAGGATTCATCACATTCTTTTGTCCAAGCAAATTCAGCTTCTTTGGTAAGTAATTGGTACAGAGGACTAGATATTTGACTAAAGTTATAGATAAACCTCCTATAATAGCCAGCATGACCTAGGAAAGATCTGACATCTTTTTTCTTAGTAGGAATAGGGAGTGTGAGAATTACCTCTATCTTCATAGGTACTTGGATTCCATCTTTGGAGATAAAATGTCCCAACACCACTCCTTCCTACATCATCAAAAAGCACTTTTCACTATTGAGAGATAGGTTATGTTCCTTGCATCTGATTAGTACTTTCTCCAAGTTCTTCAGAGCTTCCTCAAATGTGACATCGAATGTAGTGAAGTCATCCATGTAGATTTCCATGTAATCATGTGATATATCAGCAAAGATGCTGATCAGAGCTCTTTGAAAGGTAGCAGGTGCATTGTATAATCCAAATGGTAATACTAAATAGGCATATGTGCCCCAAGGGCCTATGAACATGGTCTTTTCCTGATCTTCAGGGGTAATTCTTATCTGATTGTAACCACTGTATCCATCCAAAAAGGAAAAATATTTCTTTCCAACCAAATTATCCAAGACCTGGTCAATAAAAGGTAAAGGAAAGTGGTCCTTCTTTGTGGCATTATTTAATTCCTTGTAATCCACACATATCTTCCACTTACCTCCTTTCTTAGGTACAATGACCAATGGTGATACCCACTTGCTATTAGAGATTGGATAGATGAATCCAACATCCAACAACTTCTGTAACTCAGTTTTAACTATTTCTCTTAGTGTAGGATTTATTCTCCTCTGTGGTTGATGAAGTGGCAAGCTTCCATCACTGATGTAGATTCTATGGGTGCAGAGTTTAGGGTTTAGTCCCTCCATATCCTCATAATCCCATGCAAAGGATTTTTCATGCTAACTAAGGAGCTTGGTTAACAATGCCAACTGTGACTGGGACAACTTTTTTTTTACATGTAGGTTATGACCAAAGGACAGTTCCACTATTGTTGTTAGCTTTGCCATTAACACTTCACCCACAATACTTCTATCTATTTCACTTGCCATTAATTAATCAATTATTTCAGGGGTTGCTGGAGACATACAGTCCTCATAGGTACATAGCTGTAAAATAGAACTTTCTGAAACATCTTTAGCCATGATACATTCATTGGTAAGAATTCTCTGTATCACATCATCTTCCTCTTGCATCCTTAGAAAAGATTTCCTATGCAACATCATGAGTTGGGCTACTGAATTCAGCTCTTCTGCCTCATCCCCTAAGTCTGGCCAAATAGGTTCTCCCAAGTCTGGCTGGGGTTGGGCAGGAGGATATAGGGCTAGCTTCCTTATGGCTTGACCATTTGAAATTGTCATACTACCTGATCTACAATTAATTTTGGCATCAGTGGTGGCTAACCAGGGTCTTCCCAAGATTACAGGATAGCCAGCAAAGTTTACTTTAGGTGATAGGATAAGAAAATCAATAGGATACTCCCATGAATCTAAGGTTACTATCACATCTTCTATGAGACCCTCTGGAGTAACAGTTGAACTATCAGCAAGTTGTAACACTGTGGCTATTTTTCTTAAGCCTTCTATGCTTAGGCTATGCATTGTATCTTAGTTCATGACATTTATTACTGCTCCCAAATCAACTAGAGCATTTTTCACAGTCTGTCCATTTATTATCAGGTCGACTACTGGACAGCCAAGATCTGAATACTTTGGTATTACCACCTTTCCTAACATGATATCTGCTAATTTCCCTACACTATGTACTATTTGAGGGTCTTTCTTCTTCCATCCTAGCTTCTTAAGGCATGCTTCCTTAATAGCCTTTCCAAAAAGAGGTATATCTTTGATAGCTTAGAATAGAGGGATTTGAATGTTCATATTTTTCAGCTACTCAATAATATCAAATGTTTCTTCCTCTTGGGGTATAGGTTTTTCTTTGTTTGGCCTATGTGGAAAGGGTGGATTTGAAGTGTGGATAGTAGTTCTGTTGGGTATATCAGTCGACTGGCTGGTATTTGGCAGTGTGGCTTTTGGAAGTAGTGTTGCAGGAGTGTCTGCAACTTCCATGATAATAGGATATTCAGGTGTAGATAGGGTGGTACTAGACCTCAAATGGATATCAGCTATCTCTAATGAATAAGTAGGGCACTGCTGAGTGTCAGTAGTGTATGTTTGCTGCTACTGCTATTTGTTGTTTGGATTTGGCTGTGTTTGAGCAGGCAATTGGGTTGGCTTTGGATTAGCATTAGTTGCTACAGTAGGTGGCATTATTATAGGTGGTTGCACCAGAGGTGGTAATTGTGGATAGCTAGAATTTTGGTTAGGCCACAATGGAGGCCCTCTCCATTGATTAGTTTGCTGCCAATTTCCTTGCGGTGGTTGCCATTGATTCTGCTGATTAGGCCACTGGTTATTTTGCTGATTTTGCCATTGGTTATTTTTCTGATTTGGCCACTGATTATTTTGTGGGTTTTGCCATTGGTTATTTTACTGGTTAGGACATTGGTTATTCTACTGGTTTGGCCATTGAGGTTGAGAGTACTGAGAAGTGTTCTGATAATTTTGGTTTTACCACTGATTATTGTTAAAATTTGAAAATTGTAGAGGGTCTTGTGGCATACCTTGTCATGAAGCCCATGGTCGACATTGAGCATTGAAGAAAACTTGCTCATTGTCTCCTTCTATCTTCATGTAGTCAGTTGGCAAATGTTGATTTTCCAGGTTTGCTACCACCTTACATCCGCAATCTTTCTTTTGTTTGCGGCAGTGTGGACAGTACTTAGCCAATTATGATTCAACTTTTGCATGCTTCTTTTTGGCAGTCATTGTGTCAAGATGTGTAGCTACATCATTTATAATATCTTACTTGAAATCCATGAACAAATTAGATATCTCCAGCTTTGAAATGCCCGAACCAATCCCTTTTGTGACTGTGGGCTGATGTCCTCTGCCTTTCTTCACAGTTGACCTTGAGTAGTTAAGACAAATTTTCTTGAGGTCATCCCAAGAGGATTGGGATATGTCTCCACCAGCCATCAAGTCTAATGCTTCCAGACAGTTGTCATTTTCCCCTCTCAAGAAGATTAGTTTCTGTGAATCCTCTGCCAGTACATGCTGGGGATTCTTCTGCATTGTGTACAAAAAATGTTAAACATAGTCCTCTAATGTTTCATCCTCCTTTTGAGACATCCTAAAGATATCATCTCCTTTTGGGTCACCGCCTTTGCAATAATCTTTATATTTCTATAAAAACAATGTTTGCATCTCATCCCAGGTACTTGCTGCATTGGCTCCTAAGCCCATGAACCATCCTAAGGTTGAATCTTTTAGTGTTGCAAGAAACAAATTGATCTTATGGGCATCGGTATTATAGTCAAAACTTCGAGAAAGTATGTCAAACTCAAACAAAAAAGTGTCAGGATCCTCCATTATAAGACCATAAAACTTCAGAAGAGAAGCTGTGGGTATATTTTTGAGATTAGCATTGTTTATAAGGCTTGGGAGAGGAAATGGGAAAGTAGGGTGTCCCATTACTAGAGGTATTTGATTATGGGGTTGCTGCTGAAAAGTAGCATTAGCTACTGGATTGTTAACAATAGGTGGATTTGGGCCAGAATTATCTAGAAAGCTGGCCAAGATTTCTACAAAAGGTCGGAAGCCACTTATATCAAGTGGTTCTTCTCTAGAGGAAGATGCTACAGGAAAGTTGGAGCTTGCATCCTTAAAGGGTAACTCAACTTCTTCAACTTCCTCGTTCAAATTAGCAGACTCTCCTGGGAGAAATATACCATATTCATCTTGTCGCCTTTCTCTTCGATGCATGCAATTGAATTCTTCATGCTTGTGAAGTAATTTTTAGGGATACAAATCTAAAAAATAACTAGGAATGAAAAAAAATGACTCAAAAAATGTTCCTAGCTTGACACCATCCTCGGCAGCAGTGCCAAAAATGAACCGCCTCACAATAGGTGTGGAATAATCATGCTCAAGGCCTTTCTTAGGAATGGTTTATTCAATCTAAGGACTACTTCTCCCGTTATGAGGTGCATTTAACTTGTCAATTGAGGGACGTATACTTGAAATGGTTGGCACGATATGTGCACTAGGTTCTTTAAGGAGTCATTCTTCTTATGCTACAGGAAGGTAAAAATGCATAAAAGAAACCTACACTAGTGCTGTAGGAAAAGAATACATTTATCTCCTTACTAAAATGAATGCTAGAAATTTTAAACTCTACTTAAACCTATACTTTCAACCTAGAACATCCATTATAACTATTCTTGCAGATGCTGCACGAACATTCATAAGGTACAATGTTGCAGGAAGAAATTGTAACTTCTATCTGAAATACTGGAAATGATGGAAGGAAATCTATTCTATTCTAACTTATTCCACCTCCCAAGTGGGCCCCCTTGTTAGTTTCTGCTAATCTATTAACATAGAACATAAACCAAGAATTACTTCATTGTATTTCAAAAACTCATTACATAAAAACAATACATGAAACTTGAAATAGATTGTTGTAAGATATAGCATTTTTCTTCCAGAAACTTCTTTCTCTAACTTTCCTATCTAACTTCAAACTATTGGTCCAATCCCCATATATAGAGGATCGAACACTTATTACAAAATAGAAAAGAAACTATCTTGCTGAAAACATGTCAGAGAAGAAGATGGAAATGCAACAGCCCGCGGTGTGGGTAATAAAGCTTGGGCGACCAGCTCAACATAATAAAGTGCAGAGGGAATATAGAAACACTAAATCCCCACATCCTGGAATAATGGCTCCTCCATTGTAGCAGCAGTTTTTCCTAGTGCTGTGATGTTCACTCCACCGTAGCTGGTCCTCAACAGTCTTCCTTGAATGCTGTCAACCACTCTCCAGCCACTTTCTCTCCTATCAAGTTAGTTGTGATGCGGAAATATTCATGCAACAAGCTTAATCAAATTAAATCTAGATATTAAAACATATATTCTGATGGCTATATGAAATACTACACTATATGTATAATATTAGCAAAATATGTCACAAACATCTACCCATGGTTTATCAGTTCTATCTGGACTTTATCACAAGTTTTAACTGGCTAGGTTCTCAAATGTTTTGTCGGAAACTAGAACAGAGTATTTAAAATTATACAAAATAAAGAAAATAATTTGGCCTTATCATGGCCTCATGACTCATAAGAACTATTTGATTGGTGATTTCAATGTGATGTTCAGTAAGTCTATGTATCTTTGATTCTTTCTCTTGCAATTTATCGATAATATTTCTCCTGTCATCAATAGCTAAAGTTATTTCTTGTTCAGTTTGTCTTGCATTATTCATTATATCAATCATTCTTACCATATGTGTCTCTTGACTGATCTGCAGTACCTTCACTTATTCAGTTAGATGTTGATTGATTTCATTTAGACTTGTAATGCTTCCTTCAAATGTGTTAAATGTATTACCAGATCTTGATCTAGATGAATCAAATAGGTCAGGTATCTCTTCTCACTAGTAAATTTGAAAACTCTTTTTGATGGATATGCATCATAATTCAGACACCACCCCATCGGGAAAGCAACATAGACCAGTGTTGCAGTTTTGGTGTCAGAATCACCGATGGCTGGTATGACCATCATTATTGTGAAGGTCTTGACCATCGCAATATACATCGGTTATGATGGTTAACATGCCGTCATTACACATTATGAGTGTCACCATTATGATGGGTATGTGATGGATATGTTATCCATGCAAAGACTAGCTGTCAAATTATTTCAACATCTGGATGTCGCATTTGGTGCTTTAGCATCAAACTTTATTTGAATACCGTCACCATTGTGATGGTATTGACCGTCACATTATACACCGGATAGAATGGTCAACCTACCATCATTTTACATTATTAGTGTCACAAGTAGGATGGGTCTACAACAAATATGTTGTACATGCGATGTCCATCTGTCAGATTATTCTGACATTTGGACATCGCATGTTGTGCTTTGGTGTCGGTTATTCTCTGAATACCGTCACAATTGCAATGGTATTCTATATTTAAAATATATATCTTTGTCATGCATTGATGGAGTGAGACCTTAAAATATTGAGCTTCTCTTTGTTTCAATAATATTTTAACATTCTTTACTTAATAGGGCCAACCACGTGAAGGTGGAAGCTCATCTGGCCCCTCTTAGGATCTTCTTATGACCCTTTACGACACTTTAATACCTCTAAGATGTATTCTTAGGGATCATAAAGGGTCATAAGGGGTCCTAGGACACAATAGCTGAGAAACATAAATGTAGGAATCATGGTCACAATTCTTTGGAGACACCACTCAATTATGTTGTGTCTCCAAACAATTGTGACCATGATGCCTATATTTATGTTTCTTAGCTGTTGTGAGATTAAAAGTCTTCTAAGGAATATGTTGTGTCTATGTGGAACTGCATAGGATCATCACTAAAGGGGGTTCCAGATTAGAGAACTCTCTTTGACTTAATAATTATGAAGCCATCAATGATATACTAATTGTTTAGAATTGTAAGTTTCCATTGATGGCTTCAAATTACCAAGCAAAAGGCATTTTCTAGTACAAAAGAATTAGCAGCCTCCAAATCCTTTTGCTTGAATGCATTATACCCCAGATGTACTTCATGGAAACATTTTGCATTAGGATTATAGGGAAATGTAAACCAATGATTAGTAGTGTCCAAAAAAGAGGAAAAATCACAATAGCATAATGCATAAGGACATAAAGTTCACTAACTAGATAAGTTTTTGTAATGATGATGAGGTCATCATGAGGAAGAGGCCAATGCATTTTATTAAGAACAAGAAAATATACTTTACACGATGATACAGAAGTGATCAGGTTATGTGTGACATCATGCCCATGACATGTGGGCACATTATTTTAGGTAGGCCATGGCAGTATGCTAGAAGGACTTTTCCTGATGGATACTCTAATACTTATGTTGTTCATAAAGGCAAGGAGAAGTACAAATTAGTACCTTTGAGTAGTAAGGTTCATGACAATGACTTGATGTTTTTTGGAGATAGAATGCCTTTGAAAAGGAAGGATACAAGAATGAGAGATACTGGTTGGAGTATGGTTGATGAGTGGAAGGAAAACAAGAAGTGTAGCAATCCTAATGTTGAAGAACTTTTGGATTTGACACATGTTCGAATTGGGATAGTCAAATTGTTGGAAATATATGATGTGCCCAGTGAGTGAGAGGGGGGGGGGGTGAATCAGGAACCAATAAAACTTAATACTTTTAATCCACAATTAGATTAACTTATTTATTTGCATGCATATAACTTGAAAGTAAAGAATCATATACAAAACATAAAACAATATTTGGTTAACAAAATTTTTCCATTGTACATGTGTTTCCTCAATGATATTTCCCCCTTGTTTTTGATAAAAATACCAAAAGTGATATTTAGAAGGTTATTCCAAAGTAGGATAGGAAATCACTATGTACCTTCAAAATCTGAGACAAAGTGTTGTCCCAATTGTCCTGTATCACCTTCATGATGTGCAATTCAACTTGTAGCTCTGCAGAAAACTCTATCATTAGGTTGACAACTGATAAATTGTTGTCATGAATGAGTGTCTTTGCATGTGTTATGAATTTCTGCATCCCATCCATGTGTGGTAGAAGTTGGCTCTAGATTACTGTAAGTGATTCTCTGGTCCTTGCTTCTTCTCTCAATAATTCAGCCTATAGCCTTTACAAATAATGCTACCACATTGGTCACGGTGGTTTCTAGAGTTCTAATGATATTGGTAAGATGCACCTAGTCAATTGCAATCTTCTTTGCAATATTTTCTAGAACCTTGTTCTCAAATTTCTTTTCTTCTTTCTTGAGTAACTTCTCTTGACCATTCATATCTATGTTGAACTTGTGGACAATGTCAACAAGTTGGTCCATTATTGAGTCACTCTCATTGACTTCAATTTGCAATGCATCTACAAATATGCCTTTGACATCTTCAAGTACTTTATTCCTTTTTCTTTCCTTTTGAAGCATCTTTTGTGTAGCTCTTTTCTTCCATAGTTCTCCTAGAATATCCATTTGCTCTATAGATAAGCTAGATTGATCCCAGTTTGGAATCATAATTTCTTTATCAAAATCTATCTCATCAGTAATTACTACTTTTTCTTTTCCTTTTGTCTTAGGACTCGGTGAAGGAAAAATTTACTTACCTTTACCTTTCTCATCCTTCTCTTCAGTATTCATTCCAATTAGGTCATTGACCTTTATAGTACCAATTTCTAAATCAATGTTAACTACTGAGTCAATACCGACAGTAGAAATATCTACCTTTTCTTTTTATGACTCGAGCATGCTTGGCTCAGTAGTAAGTGGATCCTGTTGCTCGGTTACTACATGTTTAGATGTGGATTCTACAACCTTGTCCTTTCTCAGAGGTACTTTAGTCTAGATAGGAGATTGGGGTAATGATGCCATTACCTCAACTATAATTTTCTCAGCATTGGACTCTTCAATAGTCTGTACCTCGGGTAGTTTATCATCATTTTCCTATTCTGGAGGGTCTATTCTTGGTACTTCTACCTCATTATCTTATTTCATCTCAATTATTGGTTTCCACACTAATGTGGCACGCTGGACTACATCTTCTATGGTTTTTTTCAATATTTGGAATGCCCTGAATCTGGGGGTGTGATTATTTTGATATTTGTTCAAGGCCTCTTTTACTTCTTTGCCCTTCATTGTAGGCATAATTTTCTTCAATGTCTATTCCTTTATGTCTATTTTTGTTTGGACTGCATTATCCCAGGGAATGGAGACTGCCTTGAATACTTCTTCAGTCATATAACTCTTCAACTTGGAGGGGTCATATTTCCATTTTCCCATATTCTCCACCATTGCTTCTTCAATCTTCTTCTTTTCTTCCTTAGTCCTTGAAGCATAATTCAGTGACTTCAAATAACTCATAGCTCTTCCTTCTTTCAGTTCTTCAATCTTCTGATCAAGTGTGGGCGTTGGTTTAGTGAAAACTGCAGTATCATCTTCTTCATCATGATCCTCATCATCACTTAGTACAAGTCTTCTCCTTGATCTCCTCAAGGTGACAACAGGGGTAGTGCCTTTTTCCTTTTTCTATTTGGGTTTTGCCTTCCTCTTCTTTTGTGGAGTTTCAATATCAGTTTCTTCCTTTTCTTCTTTAGATTCAACATCCTCTATTTTAACTATATGCTCTTTACTCTCAAATATGGAAGGAGAGTCGGATGTCCTACCATACTTCTTCTTGAATGTATCAAGCCTCTTCTTTCCACTTTTCAATATCTTGGGAATCTCAATCTCCAAAGATATCCTTCTCTTTGCTTCCTCATATGTTCCAAAGTAGGGTGCCTTTGGATTGGAAGGTTCATTTACAAGAACCTCTATGATATCTTTTGTTTCATCTTTGTTGACTTCATATGATAGAGGTTTTACCCATGCAACCCTAGTTTTTTCTTCTTGTATACAAACCTTATCACAATCAACTAGGAAACATATTTCATCTTTATAATCTTCAACTAGTTGTTTTGGAATTTTGTACCTACTTTGCACCTTTTGTTTGAAATTTTTAAAGTATCCATCTATAATGTCATCAAAGTTATATCCTAGCTCAGCTATGAATTCATTAATCTGATGGATTATTGGCCTATCCTTCTTCCATGCTATTGTACCCTTGGAGGGAAAGAACTTCTCACATAAAAGAGTATGCATATTAGAAGAGAACCAAAATTACATGAATTGGATTTGGATACTTAGATGCTTTCCATATTCTTTCTCAACTGGATGAGTTGTAATTCTACCAGGTTGAATACTTGATTCTTCTTCACCACTTTGTATGCTAGGTCAACAGCTTCACAAAGAATGTTGTTGGGTCTGCTCGAACTATATATCTTGTGGGCTATAAAATGAATGCCAAATTTTAATTCCATATCAATTACTCTATTAAGTCTCATGCCTCTACCATCCCACTTGGAAAGAGTTAACTCAGCTAGGTCATCCCAGTTTCAGGTTTTGGTAGCTTTCAACTTTTCTAGCATAGGGAACCCAATGACACGGTGAATTATCTACTTTGTGATCTTCACAGGATGTTCCAACCACAGGTTCATGTCATGGACACGGCTAATATTATATCTAATAATTTTTTTTAGGAAATCCCTCGACATGTGCATGATGTGTGTCAAAACCCTAGTTTTGAGGTGCTTATGCTTGGGCTTTAGACTCCCATTTGTACAGAATTCATCATATGCCTTGTTCATCTCAATAGTTCCAAGATCCTGTATGTTGTAGTGATAGAATCTTCAGATGTCATTAACCAGTAACACTCTTGGAGGAATTAGGGAATGAGCTCCCATCAGGTCTATCTCCTCTACAATTGTTGAATGAAGCTTAAACACTGGTGGATCACAAATTGCATTTCTTACTAAGATCTCAGAACCTTTCTTAACCTTTTTGCTAGAATTGGATGCCATATTTGTTCATACGAAATGATCAGACTTCGCTTACAATCGCAAATTCACACTAAATGGCTAAGGGCTCTAAATTGATTTGTAAACTAAAAAAATTTGTAAGCAATAATCTTTACAATCCTTCATTTAAAAGATATTTTTAACCATTAGATTATTTCATTAAATGCTTCGTACATTGTATCTGGCATGACTCGGGTGTTTCTCTAGGATTCACTCAGAAGCTTGGATAAAACTAGCTTTCCAATTATTAATACCACCTGAGTCAGCTCAATTAAGCTAGAGTAGCTCAAGTGTAACTAACATTCTAACTCAGGTAGAGTTATAATATGTCCTCATGCATCAATATACAAATTTGGACTGTTAGCTTATCTGGAACTGATGCAGGATGGCTTGTATTGCACAGTTCCAGTCATCTCCTTACATTCCTATTATGTAATGGTAGATCCACCAGTTCACTATTTAGGGTGTCATTATATCCATCATTACTTTGATCTAAATTATCTGATGATTTCCTTACCCATTGCTTGCTCATCTAAGTTCTGATTTATGAGACTTTGGCTTTACCATTCTCAAAAATAGTATCAACTTTTTCTCTGTTCATACAATTCTTGCTTAGATGATCGAGTTGCTTGCACACATAACATCTCTTAGTAGGATCCCTTTTTCTGAAGTGATTCTTCATACAGTTTGCACCAATGTGTCCATATTCACCACAATGACAACATCTATACCATGTTTTGTAATCCCAACCAAAAATTGCCTTGGCTAATTGTTCAATAGGACTCCAATTCTTAGTTCTGCACTCCGAAGATCTATGACCTTTTTTGTTGCACTTGTAGCATTTTCCTTCAAACTTAGGTTTCTCTTTGCATTCACTTTCTCTATGTCCATGTCTTTTACAACTATAGCATTTACCATTAAATTTTGACTTTCCATTGCTCCAACATTTATTTGATGTATGCCTTAACTTACCACAATGATTGCATGTAGTCTTGTTGTTCCTTTGAGCTCCTTGCTGTGAGGATTCACCTTGTTTAGTATAACCTAATCTAGTCTGTCCATGATGTCTAAATTCTATTTCCTGATCCATTCTATTTTGTTAATTCATTATACTTTCATTTGTTTTCTTTTCAGTATTGAGATCATTCTGCAGTCTTTCATTTTTTGTTCTTAGATTGACAACTTCCTGTGTTGCATTGTTGAGTTGACTTACCAAATTAGTTTGCTGAAGTGACAAGTGTTGGATTTCATTTTCTTTTTCTTCTAATCTTATACTCAAAAATATTTTATCTTCTTATGCTATATTTCTATCATCTTATGCTTTGTTCTTTAGTTCCATGACTTCACATATTTTGATTGAGTGAATTTCCTATTCTCTTTTCAACTTTCTGACTTCTTCATGTAAAGAAAGATTATTTGTAAGTAAGTATTTAATGGTCACGTCAGCTTCTTTAGAAATTCTATCCTTGCAAAAGTCTTTAATTATTTCTTCTATGTAGTTCTTTTCATTCATCTGTACTGCTAATTCTTTTCTTCTTTTCAGGGAAAGAGAGAGCTTCTCCTTCAGTTTCCTGATATGATCCATGGTCACTTTAAGATCTATCTTTTCATTCTTGATGGATTTCTCCAGTCTATATATTTCCATAGCCTCTGATATTTTCTCAAGTTGTTAAACTTCTGATAAGAGAACCATTTCTTTAATACCAATTGTTGGAAATATATTATGTGCCCAGTGACTGAGAGGGGGGGGGGGTGAATCAAGAACCAATAAAACTTAATCCTTTTAATCCATAATTAGATTAACTTATTTGTTTGCATTCATAGAACTTGAAAGTAAAGAATCATACACAACACATAACACAATATTTGGTTACCTAGAAACCTTCCAAAAGAAAGTAAAACTAGGGTGGGTATGATACCCACAAGATTTAGTACTGCAGTATAAATTAGCCTGTTAGTGCTTACAATGACCACTTCTAATGGTTTTCCCTGTTAGGAGCATAAAAAGGACTATTAAGTCCACCTCATTAAAGTATTTTGTACAATACAATGAGTAATGAAACTTTATTAAGAGATTTAGAGAAAGGACTATTAGGTCCACCTTGTTAAAGGATTTTATTGATCCACCTATGAGAATGAACCAGTTGATGATTTTCCCTGTGCAACTATGATTTCTGAATAAGATCCTTCTGAATATAACTGATCACCTGACTGTGATAGATGAGACTTTTTTGTCCTAAATACTTCTTCTCTTAATCAAACTATCATTTGCATGTCTTTACACTTATGCATACATTTCATACATATGCACATACATTCTTACTTAGAATTTGGATAAAACAAACTATATTACATATATATCTTTATCCAAACAAATAACTTTGTAAGTCAGCTTACAATAAACAAAATTATATTTAACAATATATGCAAATTCGGGTTCAATTTGTCACTCGATTCCAGAAGTCTACTCGGGTGTTAAACTGTCACTCGGGTGATATTGGTCACTCGGGCAATACTGCTCACTCGGGAAACACTGATCACTCAGGAATTTTCATAATGCTTGCTGGCTTGGTTGACACTAGTTGACTAAGTGTTTTGACACTAATTGACAATATGTCTTCCCATAAGGTCTACACAAATGCCCTCTTGAAGAGTAGCATTTTGGATAAAAAATTGAGAAGTTACAGGGATCATTGGCACAACAACAAAAGAGAGAAATACGAAGGGTACTTTCAGATAGAGTGCATGGAAAACAACAACAACTTTCCAAAAAAGGGAAGTGACAATTTTTTTTGTTTCTAATAGTTGTTTGAATGCAAATGCAAGTTTGAAGTGTATAAGGCCAATTACATTGGGAGATTTTATTCCCTATCATAAAATGAGGAAACTATTAGAATAGTCCCAAAGGATAACTGAGAGGGGGGGTGAATCAGTTATCAGCTAATTAAATTCTTTTCTCTTATTAAATTTAGAATACAATAAAGTAAATGCACTTTCAGATAACACAATAGATAACACCACAATTTGGTTACGGGGAAACCAAATGGTAAAAACCCTAGTGGGAATTAACACCCATAATAAACTATACTTGTTTATAATAATCCATGTTAGAAGATCTTGCAACCCTGTTAGGAGTTTTTCTTTAAAATGCAATAAGTATAGTGACCTAGTTAAGGGTTTGACCCTATTAGGAGTCTTTTACAAATAACCCGATTAAGGGTGAGGACTCACTTTCCAAAATCTCACTACTTCAATGGTGAAGGCTACAACCTTCTAGAGAACAGATATGCACTATATCTGATGATGAACTGTAAAGTAGACATGATGTCTTGATCAGTTCCAGTGTACTGTAATCTTTCTTTTCTTCTTCACATAGATCCTTGATGAATGAAACACAACTGATATTCTACTCTGTACATTTTCTGTCACTTATCTTATCATTCACACTTAGCATTCCACAAATGAACTACTATAAGTATCTTCCTCAAAGTATGAGATCATGGGACCTATTAAGAAACTCTTCATAACATCCTTATCATCTTACCAACCATGCAAGCATAATTACAACTGCACAATATAAACTGAATAGACACGACGCTTCACTAAGTCGGCCTCACCAAATTAACTCAAACTTTACAATCTTGTTGAAACACGTTTGGCGCCTTTAAATAACTATCTTCAACTCATAACTAAAATTTAATATACACACACATATCTCGAAGATAGGCACAACTCAAGAACCAATGCAATATGTCAGCTCTATATAGACAAACTCCTGAAACTGTAACTGCCACTAACAGAATTACACAACACAACTGAAACTTCATATCTGAGTCTGCGTGTATGAACAAAACATAAACCACATGTCTACAACATGAATATAACCACGCAAGACTTGATACCATCATTCTGATAAGTACATATAGAACACTACTATATATTATATGTTTTCATCAATGACAAACATACAATCAACTAGCTGCCAGAAGTAAATCTCCAACAATCTCCCCCTTTGACATTGATGACAACATATGATATTAAAAAGATCTTCAACACATGGTGTCTTCTTTATTTTTACAATCTTCTCAATATCCTCATCAAAGATTCCTCTCCACTGTTGTATCTCCTCTATCTATGTTTTTACTCCCCCAAAGTATATGCTCCCCCTTACTATATACTCCCCCTTTGACATCAATGGAAAAGGGCACCATAAATAATTAGGCACAGGTACTACTCCAGAAGTAGAGTAGTCAGCCATTCATCAGTCACTATGGACTGATGTTCTTTCTTCTTTATCTAATCAGACTCAGGAGAGGGAATTACTCCCAACTTCTCCCTGAGATACTCAAAAGTGTCTTTTGATAAAGGCTTTGTGAAAATATCTACCAACTATTCTTTGGTGCTCACATAGTCCAATTTTACTTCATTATCTGCAACTTTTTCTCTAAGAAAGTGGTATTTAATCTCAATGTGCTTTGTCTTTGCATGCATCACAAGGTTCTTGGATATATTGATAGTACTGGTGTTATCATAGTGAATAAAAATAGGATAGTCAACCTGTATACCAAAAACTTTAACCATCTGCTTGATCCAAACCATTGTTGAACAATTTAATGCTGTTGTAACATATTCAACTTTTGTTGTCGACTGAGAGATACAATTCTGCTTCTTTCTTACCCAAGAAACCAACCTATCTCCAAGAAATACTGCTCCTCTAGAAGAACTCTTCCTGTCATCAAGACAACCTGCCCAATCTGCATCTATATACACATGAAGTTGTACATTCTCTAATTTAGGATACCATAAACCATAGTCTATAGTTCCCTTTAGATATTTGAATATCCTCTTTATTGCCATTAGGTGATTCTATTTTGGTTCAACTACAAATCTACCAAGAATGCCAACTACATTAGATATGTCTGGTCTAGATTGAGTAAGATATATGAGTTTTCCAATCATAGACTTATACAATGTCTTGTCAACTGCTGCGGAATCATCTTCTTTAGAAAGCTTGCTTCATGTTATCATAGGAGTGCATACTGGCTTACAATCTTCCATCTTGAAAGTATTCAATATTTCCTTCACATATTTGGACTGATTTATAAATATTCCTTTATCTATCTGCTTTACATTCAATCCCAAAAAGTATTTTATAGGACCAATCATGCTCATTTCAAATTCATTCTGCATTTCTTTTACAAATTCTGAACTAAGATTGTCATTACCTCCAAATATAATGTCATCAAAAAATATGGAAACAAGTAATAATCAAATAGGTGTCTCTCTTATAAACAGGTTACAATCTGCTGCCCCTTTCTTAAATCCAATCTTGGTAAGATAACCATCTAGTCTCTCATACTAAGCTCTTGGGGCCTATTTAAGTCTATAGAGTGCTTTCTTCAATCTGCATACCATGTCTGGTTTATTTGATAGATTAAATCCTTTAGGTTTTTCTATGTAGACTTCTTCCTTCAAGTCACCATTCAGAAAAGGGTATTTGACATCCATTTGATATACTTTAAAATCCTTGAATGTTGCATAAGCCAAGAATAACTTGATGGCTTCTAATCTTCTCAAAGGGGCAAATGTGTCATTATAATCTATCCCTTCCCTCTGTGCATATCCTTTACATACTAGTCTTTCTTTGTTTTTGACCACTGTACCATCTTCATTCATCTTGTTCCTGAATACCCACTTTGTTCCAATCACATTTTTGTCACTAGGTCTAGGAACCAATTCCCATGTGTCATTTTTTATTATTTGATCTAATTCTTCTTCCATCGCTTTCTGCCAATTAGAATCCTTGCAAGCATCTTCAACATTAAAAGGTTAAATTTGTGAAAGTAAACATACCTCTTCATCTAATGTTAACCTTTTTTCTTTTCATCTAGTCAAAACACTGCTTCTTTGATCTCCAATGATATCATCTTTTGAATGATACCTAGATGTGAACTTTGAAACTTTTGGGGTGATATCCTCATCTGTAATCTGTGATACTTCTTTGCTTGATTCAGGTTCATTACATGATACATCATTACAATCAAATATTTCTTCAATAATAGTGTCTTTACTGCTAGACCTGGGTTCATCCTCAATCATAGGTGCATATTCATAGTACCTTTCTGGAACCATGAACTTCTCATCAATCTTTACATGCATACTTTCAATTATCTTCTTTAATCTCAAATTAAAACATCTGTATTCTTTTATTTTAGTAGAGTAACCAAGGAAAATACCTTCATCACTTCTAGCATCAAACTTACCAACACCATCATCTCTCTTGATGTAGCACTTGCTGCCAAATATTCTGAAGTATTTTACTGTAGGTACATTACC